>SJYT01074795.1:2428-25035 GCA_006410635.1 Cephalophus harveyi | reverse complement strand
GACAATCCATAGAGGATGAAACATAAAAGGCTAATAAATATATAATAAATGTTTAATTTCACTAAACCAAAGAATTTCAGTAACTAACAAATTAGAAAATTAAGTTTAGTGATACAGGAAATTTCATGAACTGCTGAAAAGAATATTACATTTAATGGGAGTATAAATTAATACATTTTGGAAGGAATTCCCTGGCAGTCCAGTGGTTAGGACTCTGAGCTTTCACTGCAAGTATAACTAAGTCACTTTGCTTTACAGCTTAAATTAACATAACATTTAAATCAGCTATACTTCAATTTAAAAAAATTAAAGAGAGTCTTGTGTTTACAAGTTTACTTGAAAATATACATGAATGTACAATAGCTTTCAAAGTAAATTTATGAAAAATTGATGATCTTTTTAACCTTCAATTTTGGGTACAAATATTTGCATGAGACCTTCTTTGTAATGCAGGAGACACAGTTTCAATCCCTGGTCTGAGAACTAAGATCCCACATGCCATGGTGCAGCTAAATCCACCTGCCACAACTACTGAGCCCATCAACCACAACTAGAGCCCACATCACAATGAAAGAACCCATATGACACAATGAAGTTTCTGCATGCTGCAACTAAGACCTAACATAGCTAAATAAATAAGCAAATAAATATTGAAAATAATTTCTATACTACATTTCAGTTTTGTTTTTCTGAATCTTGGATTCTCTCTAGTATTTTAGACTTCTGTGTGATATCTAACATTGACAATAGAGGGAAGCATCAAGAGAAGAATAAATTTTGTCTTGTTGTTGATTGTAAAGGCCATTTTAACTAAGCTGGGCCTGGCTTAATATACAGTAATTAACTTCTAGGGAATTCCTGTCAGTCCAGTAGTTATAACTCAGTGCTTTCACTGTGGTGGTCTGGGTCCAATCTCTGGTTGGGAAACTCAAATCCCCCAAAATGTGCAGTTTGACTAAAAAGAAAAAAAGAAATTAACTTCTAAATTAGGTCTCCTTTTACAGTTGATTCACAAATTGCCCACTTGCCATGAAATTAGTTTCCAAATTTAAACATGCATTTTCATAATCACTATTTTTTTCATGATACAATTATTGTATTAAGCAAAAATCACAATAGTAGAAGACATTTGTCAGTTTTCACAATCAATATCCAAACAAAAAATAAAAGATCATTATAATTGCAAGCCATAATGGCAACATGATTAACCCAACAATATAAAATAATTACATACAATTTGGGGGGGGTTAACTAGAGTGATGTGGTAAGTGGAAGTGGATACATGCACATGTTTTCATATGCCCAGCCAATTTATATCTTTTGGTTTCAGCATTTAATCCATTTACATTTAAGGTAATTATCAATAAGTATAATCCTATTACTATTTTCTTAATTGTTTAGGGTTTATTTTGTGCAGGTCTTTCCCTTCTTTTGTGTTTCCTGATTAAAGTTCCTTTAGCATTTGTTGTACAGCTGGTTTGGTGGTGTTGAATTCTCTAAGCTTTTGCTTGTCTGGAAAGCTTTAATTTCTCTGTCAGATCTGAACAAGAGTCTTTCTGGGTAGAGTATTATTCGTTCTAGGTTCTTCCCTTTCATCACTTTAAATATATCATGCCATTCCCTTCTGGCTTGTAGAGTTTCTGTTGAGAAATCAGCTGACAACCTTACAGGAATTCCCTTGTATGTTGTCTTTTTTCCTTTTCGTTTTTAAAATTTTGTCTTTGTCTTTAATAGTTGTCAGTTTGATTACTATGTGTCTCCGGCTGAGAGGAGCTACCCCATGTCCAAGGTCAGGAGGGGCGGCCAAGAGGAGCTACCCCAGGTCCAAGGTAGGGAGCAGCAGCTGCGCTTTGCTGGAGCAGCCGTGAAGAGATACTCCCTGTCGAAGGTAAGAAAAACCCAACTAAGATGGTAGGCACTGAGAGAGGGCATCAGAGGGCAGACAGATTGAAACCACAATCACAGACAACTAGCCAATCTGATCACACGGATCACAGCCTTGTCTAACTCAATGAAATTAAGTCATGCTGTGTGGGGTGACCCAAGACGGACGGGTCATGGTGGAGAGATCTGACAGAATGTGGTCCACTGGAGAAGGGAATGGCAAGTCACTTTAGTATTCTTGCCTTGAGAACCTCATGAACAGTATGTAAAGGCAAAAAGATAAGACATTGAAAGATAAACGCCCCAGGTCAGTAGGTGCTCAATATGCTACTGGATATCAGTGGAGAAATAAGTAGAAAGAATGAAAGGATGGAGCCAAAACAAAAACAACACCCAGTTGTGGATGGGACTGGTGATAGAAGCAAGGTTTAATGCTGTAAAGAGCTATATTGCATAGGAACCTGGAATGCTTGGTCCATGAATCAAGGCAAATTGGAAGTGGTCAAACAGGAGATGACAAGAGTGAACATCAGCATTCTAGGAATCAGCGAGCTAAGATGGACTGGAATGGGTGAATTTAACTCAGATGACCATTAAATCTACTACTGTGGGCAGCAATCCCTTAGAAGAAATGGAGTAGCCATCATTGTCAACAAAAGAGTCCGCAATGCAGTACTTGGATGCAATCTCAAAAATGACAGAATGATCTCTTTTCATTTCCAAAGCAAACCATTCAATATCACAAGTCTATGCCTCAACCACAAATGCTGAAGAAGCTGAAGTTGAATGGTTCTGTGAAGACCTACAAGACCTTCTAGAACTAACACACACACACACACACACACACACACAAAAGATGTATTTTTTATCATAGGGGACTGGAATGCAGAAGGAGAAAGTCAAGAGAGAACTGGAGTAACAGGCAAATTTGGCCTTGGAGTACAAAATAAAGCAGGGTGAAGGCTAACAAAACTTTACCAAGAGAACACACTGTCATAGCAAACACCCTCCAACAACACAAGAGATGACTCTACTCATGGCCATCAGCACATGGTCAATACCTAAATCAGGTTGATTATATTCTTTGCAGCCAAAGATGGAGAAACTTTATACAGTCAGCAAAAACAAGACTGGGAGCTGACTGTGGCTCAGATCATGAACTCCATATTGCAAAATTCACGTTTAAATTGAAGAAAGTAAGGAAACCACTAGACCATTCAGGTATGACCTAAATCAAATCCTTCACTATTACACAGTGGGAGTGACAAATAGATTCAAGAGATTAGATCTGATAGACAGAGTGCCTAAAGAACTATGGACGGAGGTTAGTGACATTGTACAGGAGGCAGTAGTCAAGACCATCCCCAAGAAAAACAAATACAAAGAGGCAAAATGTTTGTCTGAGGAGGCGTTACAAATAGCTGAGAAAAGAAGAGAAGCACATGTACACCCATGGCGGATTCATGTCAATGTATGGCAAAACCAATACAATATTGTAAAGTAAAAAAATAAATAAAACTGAGATTAAAAAAAAATAAAACCAACAAAAAAAAAAAGAGAGAGAGAGAGAAGAGAAGGCAAAGGAGGAAAGGAAATATATACCTGTCTGAATGCACAGTTCCAAAGAATAGCAAGGAGAAATACAAAAGCTTTTCTCAGTGATCAATGCAAAGAAATAGAGAGAAACAATAGAATAGGAAAGATTGGACATCACTTCAAAAAAATTAGCGATACCATGGGAACATTTTATGCAAAAATGGGCTCAATAAAGGACAGAAATGGTAGGGACCTAACAGAAGCAGAAGATATTAAGAAGAGGTGGGAAGAATAAACAGAAGAACTATATTAAAAAAAGATCTTCATGACCCAGATAACCACGATGATATGTGAAGTCAAGTGGGCCTTAGGAAACATCACTATGAACAAAGCTAGTGGAAGTAATGAAATTCCAGCTGAGCTATTTCAAGTTCTAGAAGATGATGCTGTGAAAGTGCTGCACTCAATATGCCAGCGAATTTGAAAAACTCAACAGCGACCACAGGAATGGAAAAAGGTCAGTTTTCATCTAATCCCAAACAAAGGCAATGCCAAAGAATGTTCAAACTACCAAACGATTGCTCTCTTCTCACACACTAGCACAATAATGCTAAAAAATCTCCAAGCGAGGCTTCAACAGTACATGAACCAAGAACTTCCAGATGTTCCAGCTGGATTTAGAAAAGGCAGAGCAACCTGAGAACAAATTTCCAACATGTGTTAGATCATAGAAAAAACAAGAGTTCCAGAAAAACATCTAGATCTGCTTCATTGACTACATCAAAGCCTTCGACTGTGTGGATCACAACAAACTGTGGATGATTCTTAGAGTGATGGGAATACCAGACCATCTTACCTACCTCCTGAGAAATCTGTATGCAGGTCAAGAAGCAACAGTTAGAACCGTGCATGGAACAATGGACTGGTTCCAACTTGTCACTCTGCTTGTTTAACTTATATGCAGATTACATCATGCAGAATGTCAAGCTGGATGAAGCATACCATTCAGGTATGACCTAAATCAAATCCTTCACTATTACACAGTGGGAGTGACAAATAGATTCAAGAGATTAGATCTGATAGACAGAGTGCCTAAAGAACTATGGACGGAGGTTAGTGACATTGTACAGGAGGCAGTAGTCAAGACCATCCCCAAGAAAAACAAATACAAAGAGGCAAAATGTTTGTCTGAGGAGGCGTTACAAATAGCTGAGAAAAGAAGAGAAGCACATGTACACCCATGGCGGATTCATGTCAATGTATGGCAAAACCAATACAATATTGTAAAGTAAAAAAATAAATAAAACTGAGATTAAAAAAAAATAAAACCAACAAAAAAAAAAAGAGAGAGAGAGAGAAGAGAAGGCAAAGGAGGAAAGGAAATATATACCTGTCTGAATGCACAGTTCCAAAGAATAGCAAGGAGAAATACAAAAGCTTTTCTCAGTG
This sequence comes from Cephalophus harveyi, assembly GCA_006410635.1. Lineage (NCBI taxonomy): Eukaryota > Metazoa > Chordata > Mammalia > Artiodactyla > Bovidae > Cephalophus > Cephalophus harveyi. The sequence continues at coordinate 20,166 of SJYT01074795.1, read as the reverse complement.
ATCAATGCAAAGAAATAGAGAGAAACAATAGAATAGGAAAGATTGGACATCACTTCAAAAAAATTAGCGATACCATGGGAACATTTTATGCAAAAATGGGCTCAATAAAGGACAGAAATGGTAGGGACCTAACAGAAGCAGAAGATATTAAGAAGAGGTGGGAAGAATAAACAGAAGAACTATATTAAAAAAAGATCTTCATGACCCAGATAACCACGATGATATGTGAAGTCAAGTGGGCCTTAGGAAACATCACTATGAACAAAGCTAGTGGAAGTAATGAAATTCCAGCTGAGCTATTTCAAGTTCTAGAAGATGATGCTGTGAAAGTGCTGCACTCAATATGCCAGCGAATTTGAAAAACTCAACAGCGACCACAGGAATGGAAAAAGGTCAGTTTTCATCTAATCCCAAACAAAGGCAATGCCAAAGAATGTTCAAACTACCAAACGATTGCTCTCTTCTCACACACTAGCACAATAATGCTAAAAAATCTCCAAGCGAGGCTTCAACAGTACATGAACCAAGAACTTCCAGATGTTCCAGCTGGATTTAGAAAAGGCAGAGCAACCTGAGAACAAATTTCCAACATGTGTTAGATCATAGAAAAAACAAGAGTTCCAGAAAAACATCTAGATCTGCTTCATTGACTACATCAAAGCCTTCGACTGTGTGGATCACAACAAACTGTGGATGATTCTTAGAGTGATGGGAATACCAGACCATCTTACCTACCTCCTGAGAAATCTGTATGCAGGTCAAGAAGCAACAGTTAGAACCGTGCATGGAACAATGGACTGGTTCCAACTTGTCACTCTGCTTGTTTAACTTATATGCAGATTACATCATGCAGAATGTCAAGCTGGATGAAGCACAAGATGGAATCAGCATTGCTGGGATAAATATCAATTATCTAAGATATACAGAAGAAGAAGAAGAGAAGGCAATGGCACCCCACTCCAGTACTCTTGCCTGGAAAATCCCATGGACGGAGGAGCCTGGTGGGCTGCAGTCCGTGGGGTCGCTGAGTCGGACACGACTGAGCGACTTCACTTTCACTTCTCACTTTCATGCATTGGAGAAGGAAATGGCAACCCACTCCAGTGTTCTTGCCTGGAGAATCCCAGGGACGGGGGAGCCTGGCGGGCTGCCGTCTATGGGGTCACACAGAGTCGGACACGACTGAAGTGACTTAGCAGCAAGATATACAGATGACACCACACTTATGGCAGAAAGTGAAGAACAGAAGAGTTTCTTGATGTAAGTGAAAGAGGAAAGTGAAAAATTGGCTTAAAGCTCAACATTCAAAAAATGAAGATCATGGTCTCCAGTCCCAGCATTTCATGGCAAATAGATGGGAAAACAATGGAAACAGTAACAGACTTTATTTTCTTGGGCTCAAAAGTCACTGCAGATGGTGACTACAGCCATGAAATCAAAAGACACTCGCTCTTTGGAAGGAAAGCTATGACCAACCTAGACAACATATTAAAAAGCAGAGACATCACTTTGCCAACAAAGGTCTGTCTAATCAAAGCTAAGGTTTTCTCCAGGTGTCATGTATGGATGTGAGAGTTGGACCATAAAGAAAACTGAGCATTGAAGAACTGACGCTTTTGAACTCTAGTGTTGGAGAAGACTCTTAAGAGTCCCTTGGACTGCAAGGAGATCAAACCATTCGATTCTAAAGAAAATCAGTCCTGAATATTCTTTGGAATGACTGATGCTGAAGTTGAAGCTCCAACACTTTGCCACCTGATGTGAAGAACTGACTCATTGGAAAAGACCCTGGTGCTGGGAAAGATTGAAGGTACAAGGAGAAGAGGACGACAGAGGATGAGATGGTTGGATGGCATCACTGACTCAATGGACATGTTTGAGCAAGTTCTAGGACTTGGTGATGGACAGGGAAGCCTGGCGTGCTGCAGCCCATGGGGTCACAAAGAGTCAGACATGACTGAGCGACTTAACTGAACTGAACTTTTCGTATCTTTTCATCTAGCACATAACTTTCTGGGTTCTCATGCTGATTAAGCTTTTGTAATGTGTTTTTGTTCTGTCTACTGTTGGATGGTTGCTGTGACTTCTATTGTCTGCTTTCTGATGGAGGAGGCTAAGAGGATTGTGTAAGCTTTTGTGGTGGGGGAGGGGGATACTTGGTCTTGCTCTTGTGGGCAGGCCTGTGCTTAATAATGTTTTAATACAATTATCTGCTGATGGGTTGGGTTGTGCTCCTTCCTTGTTAATTTTTTAGCCTGAGGCGACCCAGCCCTGGGGTCTATGGTCTCTATGGTAGAGTTAGTGGAGAATTCCAAGAGGACTTACACCAAAGGGCCCCTTTCAGGACTGTTGCTGCCGGTGCCCCTGTCCCTGCAGTGAGCCACTGCTGACCAATGCCTCCACATGAGACCCTCCAGCACCAGCAAATAGATCTGGTTCAGTTTCCTGGGGGTCTCTGCTTCTTTCCTCTGGGTCTTGGTGCATGCGAGATTTTGTCTGTGCCCTCCAAGAGTGGAGTCTGTTTCCCCTAGTCTTGTGGAAGTCATGTAATCAAATCCCACTGGCCTTCAAAGTCAGATTCCTGGGAGCCTGCCTGTCCCTTTGTTGGGTCCCCAGGCTGAGAAGTCTGATGTGGGGCTCAGAATCTTCACAACAGTGGAAGAACATCTTTGGTATTATTGTTTTCCAGTTTGAAGGTCACCCACCTGGCAGATACAGGATTGATTTTGTCATTATTGTGCCCCTACTACCATCTCACTATGGGGTTATCATGTTTAATGCTGATATAAATATTCAAATACAAATTTTTGAGTAGACATACATTTTCAGTTCTTTAGAGTACATATCTAGGAGTAGAATTGTTTTAACTGTATGTTTAGATTATTGGGGAAATGTTGATCAGTTTTTCAAAACAGATTCCATATTTTATGTTCTCACCAGCAGGGTATGAGGGTTCCAATTTCTCCACATCTTTGTCAACTCTGTAAATTCCAGTCCAAGGTCAGGGCAGGATGAGATGAGATGTCCTAGATTAACAGTAAGACAGGGAAAAAGAGATAAATTCCTCTTTCCTCTGCCTTTTGTTCTATTTGGGGCTTCCCTGGTGGCTCAGAGGTTAAAGCGTCTGCCTGGAATGCAGGAGACCCGGTTTCGATCCCTGAGTCGGGAAGATCCCCTGGAGAAGGAAATGGCAAACCACTCCAGTACTCTTGCCTGGAGAATCCCATGGAGGGAGAAGCCTGGTAGGCTACAGTCCATGGGGTGCAAAGAGTCAGACACGACTGAGCGACTTCACTTTCACTTCCTTCCACTTTCACTTTGTTCTATTTAGGTTCTCAAGGAATTAGATAATCCACATCTAAAGTTCACAGATTGAAATGTTAATCTCATCCAGAAACACCCTCCCAGACACACCTAGTTGTTACTGTTGTTGTTCATGTCTGACTCTTTGTGATCCCATGGACTGCAGCCAGGTTTCCCTGTCCTTCACTGTCTTCCATAGTTTGCTCAAACTCATGTCCATTAAGTCAGTGACGCCATTCAACCATCTCATTCTCTGTCATCCCCTTTCCCCTCCTGCCCACAGTCTGTCCCAGAATCAGGGTTTTATCCAATGAGATGGCTCTTCTCATCTGGTGGCCAAAGTATTGGAGCTTGAGCCTTAGCATCAGTCCTTCCAATGAGTTTTCAGGGTTGATTTCCTTAAGGATTGACTGCTTTGATCTCCTTGCTGTCCAAGGGACTCTCAAGAGTCTTCTCCATCATCATGATTCAAAAGCATCAATTCTTTGGTGCTAAGCCTTCTATATGGTCCAACTCTCCCATCTGTACATGACTCCTGGAAAGACCATAACTTTGACGATACAGTCTTTGTTGGCAAAGTTATATCTTTGCTTTTTAATATGCTGTCTAGATTCGTCATTGCTAGATTTGATGCTTTTAAACTGTGGTGTGGAGAAGACTCTTGAGAGTCCCTTGGACTGCAAGGATATCAAACCAGTAAATCGTAAAAGAAATCAGTCCTGACTATTCACTGGGAAGACTGATGCTGAAGCTGAAGGTCCAACACTTTGGCCACCTGATGTGAAGAACTGACTCACTGGAAAAGACTCTTATGCTGGGAAAGAGTGAAGGCAGGAGGAGAAGGGAGTGACAGAGGATGAGGTTGTTGGATGGCATCACCAACTCGATGAACATAAGTTTGAGCAAGGTCTGGGAGTTGGTGCTTGACAGGGAAGCCTGGCGTGCTGCAGTCCATGGGGTTACAAAAAGTCAGACACTACTGAATGATTTAACTGAACTGAACTGAGATTTTACACACCTAGAAGTAATGTTTAATCTGGGCACCCCTAGGCCCATTCAGGTTGACACACAAAATTAACCATTAGAAGCCCACCCCTGTCAATCTAAAACTATATTTAACTACCAAATAAAGACAATAACAAGGTCTTAATTCTAACATGTTAAAAATATCCTGCAAATAACTGAAAACATACCGACACCTAAATAGAAAATAAAGTCCTTGAGTGATGTTTAGTCCTCTAATTTCCCATTATTTAAATATTATAATGTAAAATTGACAATACTTAAATACTGTGATATAAAATCAATACACCTTACATGCATACACACACACACCTGCATTCATAGCAAAGTAAATAGAAAATCATCCATGATAATTACAGTTCTTGTTTCTGTCACTGATCAGTGGACATAGCTGGTATTTTATAATTACCTTCTTCAGTACTCTTGCCTGGAAAATCCCATGGGCAGAGGAGCCTGGTAGACTGCAGTCCATGGGATCTCGAAGAATCAGACACGACTGAGAGGCTTCACTTTCACTTTTCACTTTCATGCATTGGAGAAGGAAATGGCAACCCACTCCAATGTTCTTGCCTGGAGAATCCCAGGGATGGGGGAGCCTGGTGGGCTGCCGTCTATGGGGTTGTACAGAGTCGGACACGCCTGAAGCGACTTAGCAGCAGCAGCAGCAGCCATCCATTTTGTATTCCTTTTGTCTTCTGTAAGTACTTCAACTGGTCAGGCTTCTTTACCTGGTAGGATGATTGAAACCTTCATTCCTGAAAAATCTGGGTCATTACTAATTTTGCCTGGATTTGTTTAAGTTTTCCATTGATCTTAATCACAGAACATGGTAAACAAGAGAAGCACTAAAGGATCTCCTGTATACCAGATATACTCCTCTTTACCTCCATTCTGGAGTAACAGTCCAATATTCCCTTCTTATTCACTATCAAACACCTCAGTCAGTCCAATAATTCCCTTATTTGCCTGTTGATTTAGAGGCAGTAGGAGAAATCTCCTGTCAGTCAGTGGTTAGGACTCCCTGCTTTCACTGCCAAGGTCTTGGGTTTGATCCCTAGTTGGAGAACTAAGATCCCACAAGCCACACAGCATGGCCAAATAAATAAATAGAGGCATTAGAAGCCCAAAGTGCCAGGGTGACAGTATTAACTTTCTTTTCAACAATCATTGTGTCTACTAGTGGAAGCGTTCTTCCATTTGGAACTAAGATCTCCAACCCAACAAAGCATAATGTCATGGTAACAAGAATAAGAAATCTTGCTAACAGACGACTAAGGGTATCATAAGTGGTGCCACTCCCATTTTTACCCCTTGATTCTTGGATCCATAAATCCTGGCTATTGGAGCAACAGTTATCATATATTGGATGTTGATTCAAACCATATACAGGTTTCTGGAGAATATTACGCTCCAAAAGATATCACCATCTAATGGACACTGTAACTGAATTTTCAAAAGCCATTACCCTGTACTATCAAGCCAGCTTGCACAGTGATAAAGAATTAGCCTGCTAGAGCAGGAGATGCAAGAGACCTGGGTTTGATCCCTGAATCGAGAAGGTCCCCTGGAGTAAGAAATGGCAACCTGCTCCAGTATTCTTGCCTGGAAAATTCCGTGGACTAAGGAGTCTCACAGGCTACAGTCCATGAGGTCTCAAAGAGTTGAACATGACAGAGTGACTGAGCAAGCATTAAGCCAGCTGCTTCAAGATGGCAGGGAACGTGATAAGATCAGTGAATTCTATGAGCACGGGTTCACTGACACACTTATTTACTGTTTCTTGATTAGAAACAATGTTGTGTAGTATACCATGATGGTGAATAAGGCATTCTGTTAAGTCAAGAGATGATACTGATGACAGAAGCATTGTATGCTACAAAGACAAATCCACATTCACAGTATGCTATTTGAGAAAGAACAAAATGCTTTTACTTCCATGATAGAAGTGGTCTGATATAATCAACCTGCCCCCAGGGAGCTGGCTGATCAACCCACAGAATGGCTTCATAGCAGGAGCTCAGTGTTGTTCTCTGTTGCTGGTAGATTGGGCAATTCAATGGTGGCCATAGTCAGACTGACTTTGGTGGATAGAAATCTATGTTACTTAGCACAACTACAACCTCCATCCCTGCTCATTTTGTTCATGAGCCCATTGGGCAATGATAGGTCTGACTGGTACCCAGGGAATGGATCATACTATCAACTAGGCTATTAAAATCATACTCTGCTAAGGTTACTCTTTGGTAACAATTCATATAAAATACAGATATCTTCATATTTTTACCCATTCAGAGAGTTCTATCCACATAGTGTTAGTCGCCCAACTCTCAGTGACCCCATGAACTGTAGCCTGCTAGGCTCCTCTGTATGGAATTATCCAGGCAAGAATACTGGAGTGGGTAACCATTCCCTTCTCTAAGGGATCTTCCCTACCCAAGGATCAAATCTAGGTGTCCTGCATTGCAGACAGATTCTTTACTGTCCGATTCACCAGGGAAGCCCTCTTTCCACATACCTCTTCCCCAAATGCTTTTGTTACCATTTTCCTGATCATGTTCTTTCCAAGTCCCAGACAATCCAGCCAAATCATTGGTTACCACGCATCAATTTATATATAATCACAGATTTGACCATTACTCTTACCAAGTGAAGTGAACAACCAGGTGCATTGCTCAAAATTTTTTACACTGGGAGAATGTCACTTTATCAGTGGCCTTCAGCAATGTCTCAGAAAGGGCCTGTAGTGCAGTATTTCTCCGCTTTCAGGTGGTGCCTTTATGTTGTCCAGAACCATTTGTAAACCAGGTTGAAGTCTTCTCTTTTTCTGCCAGTTTATCTTATAGAACTCCCCATAAGGCCAAATGGACCAAAGTGGGAGAGAGAAGGTAATTTAAAAGAAATTGATTAAGAAAAAAAAACAGAGGAGTGGAGACCATGGGCATTTGGGCCACTTCTTAACTTACTTGTGCGTCTAAAGCCTGCTTCAGTCCAATTGTGTTTCAGTGAATTCCCAACTTTATAGCTTGGTGTGTCAGATAAAACCCAGTTCATGATTGGCAGCTTAGGGAACATGGTAACTTGGTGGCCCATAGTAAAGCATTTAGTCTCTGCTAAGGCCCAGCAGCAGGCCAAAAACTAGTTCTCAAATGGAGAGTAGTTATCTGCAGATGATGGCAAGATCTTATTCCAAAAGCCTAAAGTTCTGTGCTACAATTCACCTAGACAGGCCTCTCAAAGTCTTTAAAGATTATCCCTACCTGCTTTAAGCACCATTGAATATGCAGGATAATATAGTCCAAGTGGCAGAGCAGTTTCCAAAGCAGCCAGGACCTGTTGTAGAGCCCTCCCTTGTTCTGGGCCCCAATTAAAAGTAGCAACTTTTTGGTTGACTTGGTAAATGGACCACAGAAATACACCAAAATAGGAATACGCTACCTCCATAATACAAAGAAGCCCACTAGGTGTTATGCCTCTTTCTTGGTTGTAGAAAGAGCCAAATGTAACAATATATCCTTCACTTAGAAAGGAATTCTCAACATGTCTCATATCACAAGACACCTATAAATTTGACTGAGGTATAAGTCACCTGCAGAGAAGGCAATGGCACCCCATTCCAGTACTCTTGCCTGGAAAATCCCATGGACGGTGGAGCCTGGTAGGCTGCAGTCCTTGGGGTCGCGAAGAGTCAGACACGACTGAGCGACTTCACTTTCACTTTTCACTTTCATGCATTGGAGAAGGAAATGGCAACCCATTCCAGTATTCTTGCCTGGAGAATCCCAGGGACAGGGGAGCCTGGTGGGCTTCCATCTATGAGGTCACACAGAGTCAGACATGACTGAAGCGATTTAGCAGCAGCAGTAGCAGCATAAGTCACCTGAATTTTAGTCAGATATATTGCCCATTTTCTGACATACAAATGTCTTACCAAGTTTATAGTAGTTGCTATCTCTTGCTCTCTGGGTCCAATCAACATAATGTTATCAATCTAATAGAATAGTGTAGTATTTGTGGAAGGGTAAGTTGATCAAGGCCACTGAGAACTAAATTATAACATAGGGATGGAGAGTCCATACACTTCAGAGGAAGAATAGTGAAAGTGTATATTTGGCCTTCTCAGATGAAAGCAAAATGCTTCTGGTGGATTTTTATGTACAAAGATGTAGAAAAAGGCATTTGACAGATCTATAGCTGTATATCAGGTACCAGGGGATATGTTAATTTGCTCAATCAGTGAAACTACATTTGGTATAGCAGCTACAATTAGAGGCATTGCCTGATTAATCTTATCACGATCTAGTGTCATTCTCCAAAACCCATCTGTCTTCCTCAAAAGTCAAATAGGAGAGATGAATGGGGATATGATAGGAATTACCACTCAGATATCTTTCAGTTCCATGTTGGTGGCACAAATCTCTGCAATCCTTCCAGGAATGTGGTATTGCTTTAGATACACTGTTTTTCTAGGTAGAAGCAGTTCTAAGGGCTTCCATGAGGGCTTTCACATCATGATAACTCTTATTCCACAGATTACAGAGAACCAATGTGGGAATTCTACTCTTTACTAAGTATGTCTATTCCAATTATGCATTCTGAAGCTGGGAAAATAACCACAGTATGTTTTGGGGACACACTGTGAGACGGATCTGAGCTAAAACACTATTGATCACCTGACCTCCATAAGCTCCTATTCTAACGAGAGGACCACAGTGACATTTTGGGTTTCCTGGAATTAATATCAGTTCAGAGCCAGAGCCTAGTAGTCCCCAAAGGTCTAATTATTTCCTTTTCTTCAGTACACAGCTATTGTGGTAAAAGGCCATAGATCCTTTTGGGTAAGGTTGAGAGAAAGAATAACAGTATAATTTTTATTAGTGTACTAGTCTTTCCTTGACGGAGAAGGCGATAGCACCCCACTCCAGTACTCTTACCTAGGAAATCCCATGGATGGAGGAGCCTGGTGGGCTGCAGTCCATGGAGTCGTGAAGAGTCTGACATAACTGAGCAACTTCACTTTCACGCACTGGAGAAGGAAATGGCAACCCACTCCAGTGTTCCTGCCTGGAGAATCCCAGAGATGGGGGAAGCCTGGTGGGCTGCTGTCTATGGGGTCACACAGAGTCGGACACCACTGAAATGACTTAGCAGCAGCAGCAGCAGCAGTCTTTCCTTGAAGCAATGTGCCCTTCCCTTTATTCAAGGGTTTCTGGGTCTGTAAACTGGCTTGTCTGGTAATTGATTGAGTGACTATGATTCCATTTCTATGACTTAAGTTGGACTTTGGTTTACTTGACTTAGAACTTTTCTGCTTATATGGATCAAATCAGGTTTTAGTAGGTTTCCTATCTCTTTTACTTCTAAGAATACTATGATCAATTAGCCAATGCTATAGGTCTGGCAAATAACACTTTTGTAATTGCAGCTTTAATTCTACTGTCCATTACAGAAATCATGCCCACATTGCCTTTAATGGTTGAATGCAGCCACTTGGCCTCTGTCATCTAAGGATACAATTATTCCCACTGCATTTAGGTTTTCTAATAAACAGTAGTTCCCACTGTGAGGTGTGGCCTACAAAGAAGAGTGATCACAGAGCTCTTCAAGGAGGCTGTGGCTCTCCTCACAAATATATGCCCCACAACATTGGTAAAATGTATGTCTTTTGGACCATCTCTGTTTGGGTGAGTTGGTTTTTAATGACAACCTCCACCATTCCAACCTCCCTAAGCCCCAAGTCTTTGTAGCCCTTCCTCTGTTAAACCAAGGCATGTCTAGCATTTTCAGCTCACTCATGCTGGCTACCTTTTAGTTCTACCAAACAACAAACTAAACAAACTGTTAAGAGTCCTTTCTAACTCCCTGGGCTGCGACATTAAACATGTAATTTCTGTTTAATGAGCCCATATCAAAAAATTTTTCCTGATTCATTGTGTTCCATCCACTATTATCCACACCCTTCCTATCCATGTTCCCAGAATTTTGGTTTGTATAATTAGAAAATTCAAGTAGTTCTTTTGGAATACATACACCTCCTTATGGGTTGCACACATTGTACCTCATCTTTAGGGGCCTGCAGGTATTCCAGTCTAGTTATAGGTATAGAAGTAAAGAGTGGTGGTGGAGGTGGGCCCTTGGGAGTATCACCATTGTCTTACATGGCAACTGCCTTAGAAGGGATCTTTATAATTTCTTTGGACAATGCATGATTAACTCCTTTAGGTGGAAGAGGAAACTCTGATACTGCTATTGATGGAAAAGCTGATACCAATCAAGGTTGAGATGTTGCTGCTGCTGGAGGTAAAAAACTACTTCTGACAGGAGTTTAGAAGTCAATTCTGCTGGGATTGAGGAGGGCACTTTCCACTGGTGGAAAGATGTCCCTTGGCTTGGTAAATAAGATTAATCAGAATTTTGAGGCCCAATGTCCTCAGCTTCTTCAGGGTCTTCCCACATTACCGATTTCAATTTATGAGATCTCATTCTTTCAAAATCTATGTCCTCACTTTAACACAGACACCTTGCAAGGCTGGAAGTTCAACTTGCATTGTAAGTCAGCCAGTCACAAGATGACATTCTGTATTTTATTTTCAGCAATTTCAGCTCTACAGCTACAAGAGATAAGATTTCTTTCATGGCACATGTACACCTTCTTAGGTCATTTCTGTGCCTTTTTTAAAAAATTAAATTTACTTATTTTTAATTAAAGGATAATTGCTTTACAGTATTGTGTTGATTTCTGTCAAGCATCAAAATGAATCAGCCATAGTGAATAGTGAAGTTGCTCAGTCGTGTCCGACTCTTTGTGACCCCATGGACTGTAGCCTATCAGGCTCCTCCGTCCACAGGATTTTCCAGGCAAGAGTGCTGGAGTGGATTGCCATTTCCTTCTCCAGGGGATCTTCCCGACCCAGGCATCGAACCCGGGTCTCCCTCATTGCAGGCAGATGCTTCACCGTCTGAGCCACCAGGGAAACCCCAATGAATCAGCCATAGGCATACTTATGTTCGCACCCTCTTGAACAACCCTCCCACTTCCTTCCTCATCTCACCCCTCTAGCTTGTTACAAAGCCCCAGTTTGAGTTTCCTGAATTATTCAGCAAATTCCCATTGGCTATCTATTTTACTTATGGTAGTCTATCTTTCCATGTTACTCTCTCCATACATCCCACGGTCTCCTTCCTTCTCCCCAGCCCCATGTCCATAAGTCTGTTCTCGATGTATCACTGTTTCTGCCCTGCAAATAGGTTAATCATTACTGTCTTTCTGTATTCCATATATATGCATTCAGTTCAGTTCAGTTGCTCAGTCGTATCCGACTTGTTGCGACCCCATGAATCGCAGCACACCAGGCCTCCCTGTCCATCACCAACTCCCGGAGTTCACTCAAACTCATGTCCATCGAGTCGGTGATGCCATCCAGCCATCTCATCCTCTGTTGTCCCCTTCTCTTCCTGTCCCCAATCCCTCCCAGCATCAGGGTCTTTTCCAATGAGTCAACTCTTCGCATGAGGTGGCCAAAGTACTGGAGTTTCAGCTTCAGCATCAGTCCTTCCAATGAACACCCAGGACTGATCTCCTTTAGGATGGACTTGTTGGATCTCCTTGCAGTCCAAGGGACTCCTACAACACCACAGTTCAAAAGCATTTCTTCAGCACTCAACCTTCTTCACAGTCCAACTCTCACATCCATACATGACCACTGGAAAAACCATAGCCTTGACTAGATGGACCTTTGTTGGCAAAGTAATGTCTCTTCTTTTGAATATGCTATCTAGGTTGGTCATAACTTTCCTTCCAAGGAGTAACAGCCTTTTAATTGCATGACTGCAGTCACCATCTGCAGTGATTTTGGAGCCCCCAAAAATAAAGTCTGACACTGTTTCCACTGTTTCCCCATCTATTTCCCATGAAGTGATGGGACCAGATGCCATGATCTTCGTCCACATTTTATTGTGATCCACACAGTCAAAGGCTTTGGCATAGTCAATAAAGCAGAAGTAGATGTTTTTCTGGAACTCTCTTGCTTTTTCCATGATCCAGCGGATGTTGGCAATTTGATCTCTGGTTCCTCTGCCTTTTCTAAAACCATGTTGAACATCAGAAAGTTCACGGTTCACGTATTGTTGAAGCCTGGCTTGGAGAATTTTGAAAGTATATGATATTTATTTTTCACTTTCTGACTTCATTCTGTACAATAGGCTCTAGGTTCATCCACATAATTAGGACTGAGTCAAATGCATACCTTTTTATGGTTGAGTAATACTACATTGTATGTATGTACCACAGCTTCTTTATGCATTCATCTCTTGATGGATATCTAGGTTGCTTCCATGTCCTGGATATTGCAAACAATGTTGTAATAAACATTGGGGTACATCTGTCTTTTTCAACTTTGGTTTCTTCAGGATATATGCCTAGTATTGGGATTGCTGGGTCATATGTTGGTTTCCTAGTTTTTTAAGGAACCTCAATACTCACTTCCATAGTGGCTGCAGCAATTTACACCCCCACCAACAGTACAAAAGGATTCCCTTTGCTCCACACCCTCTCCAGCATTTATTGTTTGTAGATTTTTTGATGGTGGCCATTCTGACCAGTGTGAGGTAATATCTCATTGTAGTTTTTATTTTCATTTCTCTAATAATGAGTGATGTTGAACATCTTTTCATGTTCATGAAAAGATGTTTATTAGTCTTCTGTATGTCTTTTTTGGAAAAATGTCTGTTTAGGTCTTTTGCCCACTTTTTGACTGGATTATTTGCTTTTCTAATATTGACTTCTATGAGCTGCTTGTATACTTTTAAAATTAATCCTTTGTCAGTTGTTACATTTGCTATTATTTTTTCCCATTCTGAGAGTTGTCTTTTCACCTTGTTTACAGTTTCCTTTGCTGTGAAAAAGCTTTTAAGTTTAATTAGGTCCTATTTGTTTATTTTTGTTTTTATTTTCATTACTCTAGGAGGTGGGCCATAAAGGATCCTGCTATGATTTATGTTATAGAGTGTTCAGCTTATTTTTTCCTCTAGGAATTTAATAGTTTCTGGTCTTAAATTTAGGTCTCTAATCCATTTTGAACTTATCTTTGTATATGGTGTTAGGAAGTGTTCTAATTTCATTCTTTTACATGTAGCTGTCCTGTTTTCCCAGCACCACATATTGAAGAAGCTGTTTTTGCCCCACTGTATATTCTGTCTCTTTCATCAAAAATAAGGTACTCACAGTGCATTGGTTTATCTCTGGGCTTTCTATCTTGTTCCATTGGTCTGTATTTCTGTTTTTGTGCTAGTACCATACTGTCTTGATGACTGTAGCTTTGTAGTAGTGTCTGAAGTCAACAAAGTTGATTCCTTCCAGTTCCATTCTTCTTTCTCAAGTTGGCTTTGGCTATTTGGGGTCTTTTTGAGTTTCCATATAAATTGTGAGGTTTTTTGTTGTTGTTGTTGTTCTAGTTCTGTGAAAAATGCCATTGATAATTTGATAGGGATTTCATTGAATCTGTAGATTGCATTTGGTAGTATAGTCATTTTCACAAGATTGATTCTCCAACCCAGGAGCATGGATTATCTCTCCATCTGTTTATATCATCTTTGACTTCTTTCACCAGTGTCTTATAGTTTTCTTTATATAGCTCTTTTTTCTCCTTAGGTAAGTTTATTCCTAGATATTTTATTCTTTTTCTTGCAGTGGTAAATGGGATTGATTCCTTATTTTATCTTTCTGATGTTCTATTGCAAGTGTATAGGAATGCAAGTGATTTTTGTGAATTGATTTTGTATTATATGATTTTGCTAAATTCATTGATTAGCTCTAGCAATTTTCTGATAGTACCTTTAGGGTTTTCTGTGTATAGTATCCTGTCATCTGCAAAGAGTGAGAGTTTTGCTTCTTCTTTTCCAATTTGGATTACTTTTTGTTTTTCTTCTTCTCTGATTCCCATAGCTAGAACTTCCAAAACTATGTTGCATAATAGTGGTGAGAGTGGGCACCCTTGCCTTGCTCCTGATCTTAAAGGGAATGCTGTCATTTTTTTTCACCATTGAGAATAATGTCTGCTGTGGGTTTATCATATATGGCCTTTTTATGTTGAGGTATGTTCCTTCTATTGGAGAAGGAAATGGCAACCTGCTTCAGTATTCTTACCTGGAGAATCCCATGGACAGAAGAGCCTGGCAAGCCCCAGTCCATGGTATTGTAAAGAGTCGGAAGTGACTATGCAACTAACACTTCATTTCACTTCATGTTCCTTCTATGGGCTTCCCTGGTGGTGCTAGTGGTAAAGAATCTGTCTGACAATGCAGGATATGTAAGAGATGTGGGTTTGATCCTTTGGTCGGGATGATCCCCTGGAGGAGGACATGGAAATCCACTTCAGTGTTCTTGCCTGGAGAATCCATTGGACAGAGGAAACTGTTGGGCTACAATCTATGGGGTTGCAAAGAGTTGGACACAACTGAATGGACTTAGTATGTTCCTTCTATGACCATTTTTTGAAGAGTTTTTTATAATAAATAGGTGTTGAATTTTGTTGAAAGCATTTCCCACATCTATTGAGATTATCATATTGTTTTAATCTCTCAATATGTTAATATGGTGTATCACATTAATTGATTTGTGTACATTGAAGAATCCTTGCATCCCTATGGTAAACTTGACTCGATTATAGAGTATGAATTTTTTATTGTGTTGCTGAATTCTGTTTGCTAGAATTTTGTTGATGATTTTTGGATCTCTGTTCATCAGTGATATTGGCCTGTAATTTTCTTTTCCTGTGTTGTTTTTGCACCATCAGGGTGATGGTGGCTTCATAAAATGAGTTTGGAAGTGTTCCTGCCTCTGCAATTTTTTGAAAGAATTTTAGAAGGATAGGGATTAGGTCATCTCTAAATGTTTGATAGAATTCACCTGTGAAGCCATCTGGCCCTGAGCTTTTGTTTTTTGGAAGATGTTTGATCACAGTTTCAATTTCAGTGCTTGTAATTCGCTTGTTCATAATTTCTATTTATTCCTGATTCAGTTTTAGAAGGTTGAACTTTTCTAAGAATCTGTCCATTTCTTCCAGGTTGTCAATTTTATTGGCATATAGTTGCTCGTAGTACTCTTTTATGATTCTTTGTATTTCTGCGTTATCTGTTATAACCTCTGCTTTTTCATTTCTGATTTTATTGATTTGATTCTTCTCCCTTTTTTTCTTGATGAGTTTGGCAAGTGGTTTCTCCATTTTGTTTATCTCCTCAAAGAAACAGCTTTTAGCTGTATTAACCTTAACTATTGTTTCCTTCATTTCTTTTTTCTTTTATTTCTGCTCTGCTCTTTATGACTTTTTTTCCTTCTAAAAACTTTAGGTTTTTTTTTCTTCTTCTTCTTTTTCCAGTTGTTTTAGGTGTAAAGTTAGGTTTTCTATTCAATTTAGGTTTTCTTGATTCCTGAGATAGGATTTTATTGCTATAAACTTCCCTCTTAGAACTGCTTTTGATGCATACCATAGGTTTTGAGTTGTCATGTTTTCATTGTCATTTGTTTCTAGGAATTTTTATTTTCTTTTTGATTTCTTCAGTAACCTATTCACTATTTAGAAATGTATTTTTTAATCTCCATGTTTTTTTTTTTTTTTTTTACAGTTTTTTCTTATAGTTAATACCTAGTCTCACAGTATTGTGGGCAGAAAAGATGCTTGATATGATTTCTGATTTCTTAAATTTACTGAGGCTTGATTATTTGACCCAAGATATGGTCTATTTTGGAGAATGTTCTATGTGCACTTGAGAAGAAAGTGTACCTTTCTGCTTTGGGGTGGAAAGTTCTAAAGGTATCGATTATGTCCATTTGGTCTAATGTTTCATTTAAGATCAGTGTTTTCTTATTAATTTTTTGTTTTGATGGTCTGTCCATTGGTGTAAGTGGGGGCTTAAAGTCTTCTACTATTGTGTTACTGTCAATTTCCCCTTTTGTGTCTGTTAGTGTTTGCCTTATATATGGAGGTGTTCCTGTGTTGGGTGCATAAATGTTTACAATTGTTATGCCTTCTTGGATTGATCCCTTGATCATTACATAGTGTCCTTCTTTATCTCTTATAATATTCTTTATTTTAAGGTCTATTTTGTCCACTATCAGATTTTCCACTCTGGCTTTCTTTTTATTTCCATTTGCATGGTATATCTTTTTCCATCCTTTTATTTTCAGTCTGTACGTGTCTCTAGGTCTGAAGTAGGTCTCTTTTAGACAGTATATATATGGGTCTTGTTCATGTATCCACTCAGACAGTCTGTGCCTTTTGGTTGGAGTGTCTAAATCATTTACATTTAAAATAATTATTGATATATATGTTCCTATTGCAATTTTCTTAATTATTTTTGGAGGTTTTTCCTTTGTCTTGTGTTTACTGCCTATATAAGCCCCATTAATATTTGTTGTAAAGCTGGCTTGGCGGTGCTAAGTTCTTTTCACTTTTGCTTGTCTATAAAGTTTTTTATTTCTCTATCAATTTTGAATGAGATCTTTGACATTTAGAGTAAACTTGTAGTTTTTTTTTTTCTTTCAGTATTTTAAATGTATCATGCCATCGCCTTCTAGCCTGCAGAATTTTTGCTGAAAGATCAGTTGTTAATTGTACAGGTTTTCCCTTGTATGTTGCTTGTTGCTTTTCCCTTGATGTGCTTAAAATTCTTTCTTTGTGTTTAGTCTCTGTTAGCTTGATTAGTATCTCTCTCGATGTGTTTCTCCTTGGGTTTATCCTGTATGAGATTTTGTGCTTCTTGGATTTGATTCAATATTTCCTTTCCCATGTTGGGGAACTTTTTGACTATAAACTCTTCAAAAAATTTCTCAGTGCCTTTCTGGTCTCTTCTTTCTCTGTGACCCCTATAGTTCATATGTCAGTTCATTTAATATTGTTCAGGAGCTCTCTGAGGCTAGCCTCAATTATTTTTTTTTCTTTTCCTGTTCTTCAGCATTTATTTCCACCACACTATCTTCCTGTTCACTTATACATTTTTTCTGTCTCAGTTATTCTACTATTGGTTACTTCTAGAGTATTTTTAATTTTAGCAACTGTGTTATTCACCTCTGTTTATGCTTTATTTCTTCTCAGTTCAGTTCAGTCACTCAGTCGGGTCCAATTCTTTGCGACCCCATGAATCACAGCATGCCAGGCTTCCCTGTTTATCACCAAATCCCAGAGTTCACTCAGATTCACGTCCATTGAGTCAGTGATGCCATCCAGCCATCTCATCCTCAGTCAGCCCCTTCTCCTCCTGCCCCCAATCCCTCCCAGCATCAGAGTCTTTTCCAGTGAGTCAACTCTTCACATGAGGTGGCCAAAGTACTGGAGTTTCAGCTTTAGCATCATTCCTTCCAAAGAAATCCCAGGGCTGATCTCCTTCAGAATGGACTGGTTGGATCTCCTTGCAGTCCA
>SJYT01074789.1:15037-46416 GCA_006410635.1 Cephalophus harveyi | reverse complement strand
TGTTCGATACAGGATACAGGATGCTTGGGGCTGGTGCACGGGGATGATCCAGAGAGATGATGTGGGGTGGGAGGTGGGAGGGGGATTCAGGATTGGGAGCTAATATACACCCATGGTGGATTCATGTCAATGTATGGCAAAACCAATATGGTATTGTAAAGTAAAATAAAGTAAAAATAAAATTAAAAAAAAAAAAAAAGAAAAGAAAAAAAGAAAACCTAAAAAAATAAAAATAAAAAAAATAAAAGTGCCACACATCAAACAAAGGAACTGGATTTTTGTCTTTTGCTCATGAACTTACCCTTTCTAAACAAAAAAATATCCTGATAATTTTCTGATCTTAGAATTTGTAGCTCAGTTTTGTACTTCAATGTATATCTGTGAAAGGCATCCTATGACATCTTTCCTGCTCATTCAGAATGGTTATGCATCCTTCTTGGAATCAGGAGTGGATGGAGGCTCTCTTATGACATGAGTTGAGTGAGAGGCCTTAACAAGTCAACCCAAATTAGTCTCTATTGTTTTCCCTAGTGACACACCAAAACCCAAAGAGTCACAGCAAGATAATCATTCTGCTTTATTGCTTTAAATTAATTGGTGGCTTCTTCCTTTGTCAGGAGAAAGTGCTGATTATCTCTTTTAGTCTCATGGGTATGCCACTGACTGTGCTGCCAGTTTATTCTGTCTGCTGTCTTAGTTCTGAGGGCTGATTGGCTCATCTTCCTGTCAGCAAATATACGTGTGTGTGTGTGTGTGTGTGTGTGTGTGTGAGGTAAACTTTGAGACTCATTATTTCTGATTTAATAGGGTATAGATCCCCCCACTCCAGTACTCTTGCCTGGAAAATCCCATGGGTGGAGGAGCCTGGTAGGCTGCAGTCCATGGGGTCGCAAAGAGTCGGACATGACTGAGTGACTTCATTTTCACTTTTCACTTTCATGCACTGGAGAAGGAAATGGCAACCCACTCCAGTGTTCTTGCCTGGAGAATCCCAGGGATGGGGGGGCCTGGTGGGCTGCCCTCTATGGGGTCGCACAGAGTCGGACATGACTGAAGTGATTTAGCAGCAGCAGCAGAGACAATGGGTATCCCTTACAGAACAGCAGAGTTGAGGGATGCTTACATCTGTTTTGAGTAAAAACAGCTCCAAACCTGTAATTGTTAAAATAAATTTTGAGGGAACATTATCCTGCAATATAACTCTAAGAGTTGCTTCTCCTGGAAATTTGAAGCCAAAGGAAGAAATCTCAACATGTTTATACTTTTGTCTTTGATACAAAGATACTATTCACTGGATCACTTTTCTTAGCTTCAGGTTCCTCATCTCATAAGAAGTACTATGATATATCAGGTGTCACATAATTCACAAGTCCATTATTAAAATTATAATAGAAAAACGTTGTGCTCTTTAATAAGTTATTTGAGATAAATTTACCTTTCTTTTTTTAATTTTATTATTATTATTATTTTAACTTTACAATATTGTATTGATTTTGCCATACATCAACATGAATCCACCATGGTTATACATGTGTTCCCAATCCTCAACCCCCTCCCACCTCCCTCTCCATACCATCCCTCTGGGTCATCCCAGTGCACCGGCCCCAAGCATCCTGTATCTATTCTCTATCCTTTTCAGTGTTCTAACTTCAAAATGCTTTGAAGAATAAAAATGTAATTCAGTAAATATTACATACTTTCCCCTGCTTGAAAATTTACAATACTGTGTAGTACTGAGAGTTTGATAAAGCTCAATATTAATTTTTTCCACTTGGAATTCCACCAATTTACTTGACCATAGAAAACTGTTTACTTAACAACTTCTGTTGTTGTTGTTCAGTCACACAGCCATGTCTGACACTTTGCGACTCCATGGACTGCATGTACAGGACCCCATGGACAGGCTTCCCTGTCCTTCACCATCCCCTAGAGCCTGCTCAAACTTATGCCTATCGAATTGGGGATGCCATCCAACCATCTCATCCTCTGTCATCCCCTTCTTCTGCCTTCAGTCTTTCCTAGCATCACGGTCTTTTCTAATGAGTTGGCTCTTCCCATCCTGGCCAAAATATTGGAGCTTCAGTATGATTCCTTCCAATGAATATTCAGCATTGCTTTCCTTTAGGATTGATTGGTTTGATCTCCTTGCAGTCCAAGGCACACTCAAGAGTCTTCTCCAACACCACAGTTCAAAGCATCAATTCTTTGGTGTTCAGCTTTCTTTATGGTCCAACTCTCATATCCAAACATGACTACTAGAAAAGCCATAGCTTTGAGTATACGGACCTTTATCAGCAAAGTAATATCTCTGCTTCTTAACACACTCTTTAGGTCTGTCATAGATTTCTTCCAAGGAGCAAGTGTCTTTCAATTTCATGGCTGCAGAAACCATTCACAGCGATTTTGGAACCCAAGAAAATAAAGTCTGTCACTGTTTCCACTGTTTTCCTATCTATTGGGCATGAAGTGATCGGACCAGATGCCATGATCTTAGTTTTTTGAATGTTGAATTTTAAGCCACCTTTATGCAACATATATTACCTGTCTTAGGGAACAGTGATAGACAGGCAGAAGCCTTCAATGAACTTTCTTTTGACAACTCAAGGAATAACGAATAATGCTAGCTTCTAGATCCTGCTGTCTCATAACTACTAGAAGTTTTTTTTTTTTTTTTGAGAATTGTATCCACTTTTACAGCTTTCTTTCATCTTCTGTGGAGGAAGCACTCTATTTCATCTCTGTGTTATTTATTTATTTGTTTGTTTTTCTCAATCAGCTGGACAGAGGAGCTATGAGTACTACAAGAGCAGGGATGGAAAGGCCTGAGAAAAGCTGCTGCTGCTGCTGCTAAGTCGCTTCAGTCATGTCTGACTCTGTACGATCCCACCAGGCTCCCCTGTCCCTGGGATTCTCCAAGCAAGAACACTGGAGTGGGTTGCAATTTCTTTCTTCAATGCATGAAAATAAAAAGTGAAATTGAAGTTGCTCATTCATGTCCGACTCTTAGTGATCCCATGGGCTGCAGTCTATGAGGCTCCTCTGTACATGGGATTTTCCAGACAAAAGTACTGGAGTGTGGTGTCATTGCATTCTCCTGGTGAGAAAAGCTAAGAGGTGGTGAAAAAATTTCAGCAAAGCAGCAGATTTCTAGTCTCTGTTATATAACATAATATGGTTTCTTATTTTTAGAATATCAACAGTTCGCTTAAAAGAAACAAGCAAATGTGACTTATAACCATTCATAATTTTGTTGTAATTTCGTGTATTTCACAATGAAGAGAACAGAAGAATGTAACTACAATGGCACTTTTATTTCAGTTCTCCATGCTTCTTTATTTGGCACCAAGAGATATGAACTGATGCCAAGCTGTTAAATTGTAGGCATTGCCAGGTCTGCTGGATAGATGTTTTATGTACTTAGACCAAAGTTATTACAAGTCTTGACTACTTTCCCTATCTCTCCTTTCCTGTGCTTAGCTCCCTAAGAGATGTTCAATCAAGACTCTATAAAAATTGTTGAACTGTTCAACTTTTTATTGAGAGCTTTGATGTTACAGACCCACAGGAGCCCACTGAAGAGAGGATTAGCCTCATTACAATAATGAGGCAAAGAGAATGCCCAGTACAAGGAGAGGTATAAAACCAAAGACTGCAGCACACTGTAATTGACCAACTTAGTCACCTTTAAAAAGGAGGAAGGTGAGCCAAACACCAACATCAGAAGAAAACTAATGCTATAGGACAAAGAGCTTTCATTCATAACTTGTACTTACTCATTTTTATTTACACAGAAAAAATGGAGCCTATTAAATAGAATGATCTTCTCCCACTAAAAAGTTAAGTGCATATGGATATAGAGCCATTTGCTTATGCTTCATTTCATACATAAAGCCTCTCTATTAAGACAGGCTGTCTCTCATGTTGTTTTTTTTTTTGTTTGTTTGTTTATTTGTTTTTACTTTCCTAAACTGAAATTCTGTCCCAATTAGACACTAATTTCCCATTCCCCCTCCAGGCACTCCCAACCCCTGGCCCCTGGTATCTATCAATGTACTTTGTGACTCTATGAGTTTGACTAGTCTAACTGTTCTGTATAAGTAGAATCAAACAGTGTCTGTCTATGCTTAATGTATTGAATTGTATTTTTAAGGTTAAATTTTATACATGTCCTACAGAGTTTCAACAAGATGATGGATTCTGAAAATGGATGATAGGGAACTTGCAAAGCAATGTGAATGTACTCGGTGTTAATGAACTGTACAGTTAAGTATGGCTAACATAGTATGTTTTATATTATGTGACTTTTACCACATTAAAAACAAAAAAACAAAACAACAACAACAACAAAAGGCCATTTTTGAAACTTCTTTTTTATTATTGTAGGAAAATCCAATTGCAACTTATTAGCCACATCTCAAGAACTTTTGCTTTGATATCTTGTCAAAATATTCAAATTTATTTTAAGAAATTTTGTAAAAAAAAAAAAAAAAAGTTAAATATAATCCATAGGAGCTGGAATAACTTTATATGTGGGAGGAAAAGAGCCACAGTATAATTTGGAGAAACAACTTATGAGACCCAAAGATGTCTAATCACATTTGAGCATCTCATTCATTCAGCCAGTCACTTGACTTGATCAGGCACTCTATTTGTGCTTGGGGATACAGGCATAAATAAAACCTAAATTCTGACATTAAGGCACCTGATCAAATCACCTTAAGTGACTAGTAAAAGGTAAACAGCTGCAAGAACATTATTAATAATATTTGTTTCAACAGAGACCAAAATATGAAACAGTGATTATTTTGATTTTAATAAATCAAAATTAATAATTGAGCAATTATTTTGGTAATAAGCTCTAAATTATTTGGAAAATTGTATATTCTTGGTTAGTGATAGGTTCTGTTGAGTATGAAGAAATAAAGGTATTTCACATAATGAATGTGTCCATGTTTTATAAATTTTATACAAAACTTAGTAGATAAGCTAGTCAGTTCAGTTCAGTTGCTCAGTCGTGTCCAACTGTTTGCGACCCCATGAAACACAGCATGCCAGGCCTCCCTGTTCATCACCAACTCCCAGAGTTCACTCATAATAATGTCCATCCCGTTGATGATGCCATCCAGCCATCTCATTCTCTGTCATCCCCTTCTCCTCCTGCTCCCAATCCCTCCCATCATCAGAGTCTTTTCCAATGAGTCAACTCTTCTCATGAGGTGGCCAAAGTACTGGAGTTCCAGCTTTAGCATCATTCCTTCCAAAAAACTCCCAGGACTTAGCTCCCTTAGAATGGACTGGGTGGATCTCCTTTCAGTCCAAGGGACTCTCAAGAGTCTTCTCCAACACCACGGTTCAAAAGCATCAGTTCTTCGGAGCTCAGCTTTCTTCATAATCCAACTCTCACATCCACACATGACCACTGGAAAAAACATAGCCTTGACTAGACGGACCTTTGTTGGCAAAGTAATGTCTCTGCTTTTGAGTACGCTAACTAGATTGGTCATAAATTTCTTTCCAAGGAGTAAGCATCTTTTAATTTCCTGGTGGCAGTCACCATCTGCAATGATTTTGGAGCCTAAAAAAAATAACGTCTGACACTGTTTCCACTGTTTCCCCATCTATTTCCCCTGAAGTGATGGGACCAGATGCCAAGATCTTAGTTTTCTGAATGTTGAGTTTTAAGCCAGCTTTTTCACTCTCCTCTTTCACTTTCATCAAGAAGCTTTTTAGTTCCTCTTCACTTTCTGCCATAAGGGTGGTGTCATCTGCATATCTGAGCTTATTGATATTTCTCCCAGCAATCTTGATTCCAGTTTGTGCTTCTTGCAGCCCAGTGTTTCTCATGATGTACTCTGTATATAAGTTAAATAAGCAGGGTGACAATATACAGCCTTGACATACTCTTTTTCCTATTTGGAACCAGTCTGTTGTTCATGTCCAGTTCTAACTGTTGCTTCCTGCCCTGCATACAGATTTCTCAAGAGGCAGGTCAGGTGGTCTGGTATTTCCATCTCTTGAANGTATATAAGTTAAATAAGCAGGGTGACAATATACAGCCTTGACGTACTCTTTTTCCTATTTGGAACCAGTCTGTTGTTCATGTCCAGTTCTAACTGTTGCTTCCTGCCCTGCATACAGATTTCTCAAGAGGCAGGTCAGGTGGTCTGGTATTTCCATCTCTTGAAGAATTTTGCACAGTTTTTTGTGACCACACAGTCAAAAGCTTTGGCATAGTCAGTAAAGCAGAAGTAGATGTTTTTCGGGAACTCTCTTGCTTTTCCTATGATCCAGCGGATGTTAGCAATTTGATCTCTGGTTCCTCTGCATTTTCTAGAACCAGCTTGAACATCTGAAAGTTCATGGTTCACCTATTGCTGTAGTCTGGCTTGGAGAATTTTGAGCATTACTTTACTAGCATGTGAGATGAGTGCAATTGTGCAGTAGTTTGAGCATTCTTTGGCATTGCCTTTCTTTGGGATTGGAATGAAAACTGACCTTTTCCAGTCCTGTGGCCACTGCAGAGTTTTCCAAATGTGCTGGCATATTGAGTGCAGCACTTTCACAGCATCATCTTTCATGATTTGAAATAGCTCCATTGGAATTCCGTCACCTCCACTAGCTTTGTTCATAGTGATGTTTTCTAAGGCCCACTTGACTTCACATTCCAGGATGTCTGGCTCTAGGTGAATGATCACATCACTTGATTATCTTGGTGGTGGTAATCTTTTTTTACAGTTCTTCTGTGTATTCTTGCCACTTCTTAATATGTTCTGCTTCTGTTAGGTCCATAACATTTCTGTTGTTTATTGAACCTAACTTTGAATGAAATATTCCCTTTGTTTATCTAATTTTCTTGAAGAGATATCTAGCCTTTCCCATTCTGTTGTTTTCTTCTATTTCCACATTCCTGTCAGAATGTGGTCCACTGGAAAAGGAAATGCCTAAGCACTTCAGTATTCTTGCCTTGATAACCCCATGAATAGTATGAAAAGGCAAAATGATATGATACTGAAAGGGGAACTCCCTGGGTTGATAGGTGCCCAATATGCTACAGGAGATCAGTGGAGAAATAACTCCAGAAAGAATGAAAGGATGGAGCCAAAGCAAAAACAGTACACAGTTGTGGATGTGACTGGTGATAGAAGCAAGGTCTAATGCTATAAAGAGCAATATTGCATAGGAACCTGGAATAATAGGTCCATTAAATGGACTGGAATGGGTGAATTTAACTCAGATGACCATTATATCTACTACTGTGGGCAGGAATCACTTAGAAGAAATGGTGTAGCCATCATGGTCAACAAAAGAGTCCAAAATGCAGTACTTGGATGCAATCTCAAGTGACAGAATGATCTCTCTTCGTACTGGAATGGGTGAATTTAACTCAGATGACCATTATATCTACTACTGCGGGCAGGAATCCCTCAGAAGAAATGGAGTAGCCATCATGGTCAACAAAAGAGTCCGAAATGCAGTACTTGGATGCAATCTCAAAAACGACAGAATGATCTCTGTTCGTTTCCAAGGCAAACCATTCAATATCACAGTAATCCAAGTCTATGCCCCAACCAGTAACACTGAAGAAGCTGAATTTGAACAGTTCTATGAAGACCTAAAAGACCTTTTAGAACCAACACCCAAAAAAGATGTCTTTTTCATTATAGGGGATTGAAATGCAAAAGTAGGAAGTAAAGAAACACCTGGAGTAACAGACAAATTTGGCCTTGGAATACAGAATGAAGCAGGGCAAAAGCTAATAGAGCTTTGCCAAAAGAACACACTGGTCATAGCAAACACCCTCTTCCAACAACACAAGAGAAGACTCTACACGTGGACATCACCAGATGGTCAACACCGAAATCAGATTGATTATATTCTATGCAGCCAAAGATGGAGAAGCTCTATACAGTCAACAAAAACAAGACCAGGAGCTGACTGTGGCTCAGATCATGAACTCCTTATTGCCAAATTCAGACTCAAATTGAAGAAAGTAGGGAAAACCACTAGACCATTCAGGTATGACCTAAATCAAATCCCTTATGATTATACAGTGGAAGTGAGGAATAGATTTAAGGGCCTAGATCTGATAGATAGAGTGCCTGATGAACTATGGAATGAGGTTCATGACATTGTGCAGGAGACAGGGATCAAGACCATCCCCACGGAAAAGAAATGCAAAAAAGCAAATGGCTGTCTGGGGAGGCCTTACAAAAAGCTGTGAAAAGAAAAGAAGCAAAAAACAAAGGAGAAAAGTAAAGATATAAGCATCTCAATGCAAGTTCCAAAGAATAGCAAGGAGAGATAAGAAAGACTTCCTTAAGGATCAATGTAAAGAAATAGAGGAAAACAATAGGTAAGCTATTATGCAGTATTGCTCTTTACAGCATCGGATCTTGCTTCTATCACCAGTCACATGCACAACTGGGTATTGTTTTCGCTTTGGCTCCATCCCTTCATTCTTTCTGGACTTATTGCTCCACTGATCTCCAGTAGCATATTGGGCACCTAATGACCTGGGGAGTTCCTCTTTTGATATCCTATCATTTTGCCTGTTCATACTGTTCATGGGGTTCTCAAGGCAAGAATACTGAAGTGGCTAATAGTCTTGTATAAAAAATAAGGTGCTTTCTACTCATCAAGAGTAGAAGACACAGCCTTGATTCATCAATCTTATTTTCTCAGTTTCACATTTCATCCTAAAACAGAAAGCAATAAATTGGCCATCATTACCAACATCTCTACTCTGATGTTTCTCAGTTCTGGTGGTGTCCATGTTTCTCTCCTTGGCTAATAGAGAAAA
The DNA here is from genome assembly GCA_006410635.1 of Cephalophus harveyi. Classification (NCBI taxonomy): domain Eukaryota; kingdom Metazoa; phylum Chordata; class Mammalia; order Artiodactyla; family Bovidae; genus Cephalophus; species Cephalophus harveyi. The sequence continues at coordinate 37,616 of SJYT01074789.1, read as the reverse complement.
TGGCAATGTTCATGTATCACCCAGACCAATTATATTGCATTCTTGTGTGCAATGTAAGCATGTACTCTTCTAATTTTAATAATAAAAAAATAACTGAAAATCAAGAGCAACCTTAATGGTTTAACTTTAAGAGTCTCTGCTTTTTTTATTGGAGGCCTCAAGTAAGTAATCTGAGACACTGTAGAGAAGATATTTTAAATGGTACAGATGGAAAGTGATTTGTACATCATAAAAAATTAAAAGTTTACCAATTAATAAAAACAATAACTAATAAACATTAATAAATCATTTATAACTAATAAAATAGGGACATATGATACTTCTAAAATATAGTATATCTTTTGTTTTTTTTTGAGGTTATTTCAAGTTTACAGTGAAACAGCAAGCATAATATGAGAACTTTTTTTCTAAGACATTTGAGAACAAAGTTCTGACCATTTGTTGGACAAAGATGTCCACCATTTTGAAATTCAAGTGAAGAGTATTCCTACCAAAGAAATAAACAAACAAATCAGTAACTTAGCAATTATATAATCTTCTAAATTACACTGTTAACTCAAAGTTCCAAGTGATCGGTTGAGGCAGAAAGTGCTTTTATTTGGGGTTTGTGAAGACTGCAAAAAGTACAAATCCAGAAAGATGCTTGAACTGCGTTCTGCTAAACTATAAAATGGAAATGGGAAGGGTTTATGAAGACAAAAAGCCACGAAATTAACTTTAGTATGAGTTGTTTGTCAGGAATTAGGAGAATTAGGATAGGAGCTGTCAAGAAATATGTGCTTGTTAAGCAAGGATTGGTCAGTTTTCAAACTAATTACATAATTGTGAAAGGGAGAGCTTTGAAACAAGCTGCAGCTGGCAGCTGCTAGCAGATATTGTTTTGAAAATAGCTGATGATGTCCTTGAGTATGATGTAATTTAGAGACATTTCAAGTTCTCAGTGATGCAGGAACATACCTAAAACCATATCCCCAGTGAACACCAGGTTCCATTGTGGATGCCTCAAGCACAGTTACTCAATTTTTATTTCAAAATCATCTTAAATATATCAGAATTTCCCCCTTCTGATCAAAATCTTCCCTTTTGAAGGCACTGATGATCAATTTTGGTCTAATTATATTCCTTTTTGTTGCCAGATTGAGTAATAATTTGCTCTAGATTCATAGCCTCTTTTGGATCTGGGATTGGTTTACCCTAGGAGATCTGTGTTGAAGGGGAGAACAAAAAAGGCATAGATTACAGAACTAGGTCACATTTGAGCAACAGAGAAGTTTCAAGGATATGGTCCCTTCCAGGTCATATCTCAATCAGTGTTTCAGGATGAACTGATTGTTCCCCAGGAGGAAAGATGTACTGAAACTTCAAGCCATTGTGCAGTCATAACTTTGGTGGAAACTTTAGTCTTAAGCAAGCTGATTACACACAGCATAACAAGTTTGAATATCATTAAGACAAAACCAGTAAAGAAAATCAAAAGAAGAATGGTCTGTAGTCTGAATACCTGAGAGAGGCCAGCTAAAAATGTCAGAAAACTTATTATTAAGTCCTCTGAGTGCAAAGTTAGAATATCCTTTAAGAGTTTTGGCAAGTATAGTTTACTGGTTTCAGGTTTCATCTAGAGGAGATATTGATCCAAGTGCAACAAGAAATATTAACACTAGCACAGATGCTTCACTGCGCAACAANTTATTATTAAGTCCTCTGAGTGCAAAGTTAGATTATCCTTTAAGAGTTTTGGCAAGTATAGTTTACTGGTTTCAGGTTTCATCTAGAGGAGATATTGATCCAAGTGCAACAAGAAATATTAACACTAGCACAGATGCTTCACTGGGCAACAAGGAGATAATCTAATGCAATATGGTCATCAAATACTATGTGAGCAAGAGAAGGACCTTTGCTGATCTCCAATAGCTCTTGCAGAGCTCTAGTAATCCTATTGACAATATGAGTAAGATATATTTTAACCTCTAGATCAGTGGAACATGTTCCAAAGCAGGGACCCCAAATTCTGAGGAGGCAACTTAATTGATCCCCTAAATATCCTGCAGGGAGGTCACATCCTTAGGAATGAGCACAGCTGTTATCTTCATAGAAATCATCTTCATGGTAGTCAATTATTGCGAGGGCCCTTTTTTTTCAGATTTTAACTATCAGGGTTAGAATTTAAGCTAGTAAGCAGTTTTAAAATAGTGACTGGAGTGGTCAAATGTCCCAGCACATAAGTTCCTTTTATTCTACAATCATTAAACACTCATGTGCTCAAGATTAGTTGTTGTACCCATAAGCAAATATAACCACTTTAGGGGCACATAGTACTACAGGTATTGAGGAATTTTTTTTTTTTTTTTGGTAGGTGAGTGACCTCTTTTCTAATCATGGGCCAGTACATGGGAGTTTCTAGTCAGTCAATTTGAGCATACAGTAGAAAAAGGAGCATGTCCTACGTTAACCCATATAGTTTGGATTCTAATTCCCATATATAAAGCAGAATTATATATTTTGTCTGTAATATTTATATTTGCCTTATTATAGCACATGGTCAGTAAGTATGATATAGAGGGTAGGGAAGAGATGCAATTGGTATTTACCTTGCAAATGGTGATATTTTCTTTTGAAAAAAATGTTTTGACTCTTATCATACTCATAAGCATTAGACTGGTTAGATCTAGGTCTCCTTTTTTTTTTTTTTTTTGGTAGGTGAGTGACCTCTTTTCTAATCATGGGCCAGTACATGGGAGTTTCCAGTCAGTCAATTTGAGCATACAGTAGAAAAAGGAGCATGTCCTACATTAACCCATATAGTTTGGATTCTAATTCCCATATATAAAGCAGAATTATATATTTTGTCTGTAATATTTATATTGGCCTTATTATAGCACATGGTCAGTAAGTATGAGATAGAGGGTAGGGAAGAGATGCAATTGGTATTTACCTTGCAAATGGTGATATTTTCTTTTGAAAAAAATGTTTTGACTCTTATCATACTCATAAGCATTAGACTGGTTAGATCTAGGTCTCCCAGTGTTCCTTGGAATCTTTACCTGTGTAGTCCGGAAGAAACAAGGGACAGGAGAGGACTGGGTAAAAATTTGAATACAGCAAACAATCTCTGAGAATTCTCTTTTATGAGCCATGGTAAAGTTAGAGGCATTGATGAAATTGGTCACATTGATGGGGTCTTTATTTTCTGCAAAAGACCCAGTAAGGAAATGGTAACATGTCCAACACTCAGATAAATTTCCTGAAGCTACAAGAAACCAGAAATTTAGAAAATAGCATTTCTTTCCAGGTACATGAATGAATGGAAAAGACAGGAAACAATAGAACAACAGGGAGGGATTTTAAAAGGTCTTAAATTATATGACGACACTTGGCTATGACTATAAAATAATTAAACAGATGTTTTCTGTGAGTTTTTCAGGTGACAAAAGTATGACGTTAAAAAAAATAATAGTATTTGTTAGTGACAATGTGTAGGATCACTATGATTGATAATAGATTATGCATACATGTTTAGTTGCTAAGTTGTGTCCCACTCTTTGTGACCCTATGGACTGTAGTCCACCGGCTCCCCTGCCCATTGGATTTTCTAGGCAAGAATATGGGAGTGAGTTGCATTTCTTCCTCCAGGGTATCTTACCCACCAAGAGATTGAACCCATGTCTCTTGCATTGACAAGCAGATTCTTTACCACTGTGCTACATGGGAAGCCCAATAGTATATTATATATGTAGAAAATAAACAGTTAGGTATTTGCCACAATTATAACTCCTTCAAAAGTTTCACCAAAACCACCACTGCAGCAGTCCCGCAGTAAGTAATAGGACTAGGAGCAAATGTTGCCTCAGAAAAATTAGATAGAACTCTCCAATATCATAGACATTAGGCATGAAGTACACTGGCCTGATCTGGATCCTTGGAAGAGCTGTCTGTTTCAGATGTTGCCTCCTTCTGGTCCAGAAAAGGCTTAGTTGTTTGCTTGTTTCTGGTTAGTTTCAGTTGGAGATTACCAATGGGTTGAGAGATCCAGTCAGGATTCTGCTAAGCCCTTCAGTTGTGTCTGATTCTGCAACCCTAAGGACTTTAGCCCATCTGGCTCCTCTGTCCACAGGATTTTCCAGGCAAGAATGCTGGAGAGGGTTGCCTCCAGGGGATCTTCCCAACCCAGGGATTAAACACTGGTCTCCTGCATCTCCTGCACTACAGGTGGATTCTTTGCTACTGAGCGACGAGGGAAACCCCCAGTCAGGATTGGGAACCCTTTTTAAATGAGAAACATGGATCCATTATTCAATGGCAGTGAGTTCTGCTACACATGAGTCAGTTAGCAATTCCGTATATGGTCCCTTTTACAGCAGTCATGAAATTAAAAGACTCTTGCACCATGGAAGAAAAGCTATGACAAATCTAGACAGCATATTAAAGAGCAGGGACATCATTTTTCTGACAAAGGTCTGTACAGTCTAAGCTATGTTTTTTACCAGTAGTCATATACCAACGTGAGAGTTGGACCACAAAGAAGTCTGAATGTGGAAGAACTGATGCTTTTGAATTATGGTGCTGGAGAAGATTTTTGAGAGTCCCTTAGACTGCAAGGAGATCAAACCAGTCAATCCTAAAGGAAGTCAACCCTGAATATTCCTTTGAAGTATTGATGCTGAAGCTGAAACTCCAATACTTTGGCCACCTGATGCAAATAGACAACTCATTGAAAAAGACTCTCATGCTGGCAAACGTTGAAGACAAAAGGAGAAGTGGCAGCAATGAAGATGGTCAGATGGCACCACTGACTCAATGGACATATGTGTGAACAAACTCTGGGAGAAAGTGGAGGACAGAGGAACTGCAGGTGTGCTGCAGTCCATAGGGTTGCAAAGAGTCAGACAAGACTTAGCAACTGAACAACAGTAACAACTGAGGTTGTGAAGGTTTCTTTTTTTTTTTTTGATTTTGCTTTGTTTTCTTCTCTCTCTCTCATAAACATAGTCGATTGGCTGTAAATCATGTTCTTTGCAGTCTCCATCTCCCAGGAGGTTGCTATTAAAATATTTCTATACTAGTGAGTACTTCTCTGTCAACTCCATGCTAAAGAGTCCACCTGCCAAGGCAGGAGATATGGATTCAATACATGCATCATGAAGATCCCCTGGAGAAGAAAATGGCAACCCACTCCAGTATTCATGTCTGGAAAATTCCATGGACAGAGGAGCCTGGCAGACTACAATCCACTGAGTTGCAAAATATTTGGACATGACTTCATGACTAAACAACAATACTAGTGAGATATTTATCCTTAACAATTTGGGAAGTTCCTGTCAGTACATTAAAATTTCATCTTTAATCAAACTAACCTCATGCAACTTCCTATATATGTTCACTGATATATCAGTAGTTATTTCAAAAGGAGCATGTAGGTGTTTTCCAAAAGAAATAGACCTTAGATAAATATTACTAAGGTCAGGACTTTTGACTAGGGGTAATTGAAAGATTCAACTGATTTAGTCAAGTGAGTCTTAACTGTACAATTGATATGTTACACTAATCCAGCAGTGAAAATGAAAATGAAGATGCTCAACATCACTCATTATCAGAGAAATGCAAATCCAGACCACAATGAGGTACTATTTCACACCAGACAGAATGGCAGCGATCCAAAAGTCTACAAGCAATGAATACTGGAGAGGATGTAGAGAAATGGGAACCCTCTTACACTGTTGGTGGGAATGCAAACTAGTACAGCCACTATGGAGAACAGTGTGGAGATTCCTTAAAAAACTGGAAACAGAACTGCCTTATGACACTACAATTCCATTGCTGGGCATACACATCAAGGAAACTAGAATTGAAAGAGACACGTGTAGTCCAATGTTCATCACAGCACTGTTTATAATAGCCAGGACATGGAAGCAACCTAGATGTCCATCAGCCAGTGAATGGATAAGAAAGCTGTGGTACATATACACAATGGAATATTACTCAGCCATTAAAAAGAATACATTTGAATCAGTTCTAATGAGGTGGATGAAACTGGAGCCGATTATACAGAGTGAAGTAAGCCAGAAAGAAAAACACCAATACAGTATATTAACACATATATATGGAATTTAAAAAGATGGTAATGATAACCCTGTACGCGAGACAGCAAAAGAGACACAGATGTACAGAACAGGCTTTTTGACTCTGTGGGAGAGGGAGAGGGTGGGATGATTTGGGAGAATGGCACTGAAACATGTATACTGTCATGTGAGAAACGAATCACCAGTCTACGTTCAATGCAGGATACAGGATGCTTAGGGCTGATGCACTGGGATAACCCGGAGGGATGGTATGGTGAAGGAGGTGAGAGCGGGGTTCAGGAGTAGGAACTTATGTACACCCGTGGCAGATTCATGTTGATGTATGGCAAAACCAATACAATATTGTAAAGTAAAAAAAAAAAAAAAATTGATTAATTTGTCCAGAAAGAAGTTATTGTATTTCTGAGAAGCTCAGAGGGAATATCCCATGTGGGGGTTAATTTTTGAATTGTACCCATTGTAAATGTGATAGCCCTCCAAAATAGAAATGCTTCAATCCAGTTAGAAAACACATATCAATACAAGTATATGTTTATATGCTCAAAGCAGTGGTAGTTGGATAAAATCCATCTGCTATATATCAAAGGGTCCAAAAGTTAATGGGAAATGGCTTTTGGAAGAATGAATAGGTGTATCAAGATTATGTATTGAGCAAAAGTGAATTTACATCTTAATAGGAAGTAAATTTACATCTTCCTTGTTATCTTGTGGGAGACTTCCAATAGTATTGGTTTTCCCACAATATAATTATGTACGGGCCTTGTGGGTGACCCTATGGACACTTGATAGAATATGTTCTTGCAAACATTGAGGCAGAACTAGGTTATTGTTAATTACATACTATAAGTTATGATCCTCCCAAAACTTAGAATATTTTTGAAGACTTTTTTATTCCTCTTGGAATAAGTTTTGGGGGGCTTCAGCCAATAAATCATATATTTTAATAGAAGATTTAGTGATCAAAACTGAAGTTTTACCTAAAGTAAAACAAGTATGAAGAAAAGCGTGCATGCACGTGCTAAATCATATCAGTCATGTCTGACCCTTTGCAACCCTATGGACTGTAGTCCACCAGGATCCCCTGTTCGTGAGATTCTCTAAGCTAGAATACTGGAGTTGGTAGCAATGCCCTCCTCCAGGGTATCTTCTAGACTCAGAGATCGAACCTGCATCTCTTATGTCTCCTGCACTGGCAGGCAAGTTCTTTACCACTAGTACCATGGAAGTGGCTCTTGCCATTGTATCAGCCAGATTATTTTCTTTACTTCCTTTTGAGTTTAGTTTTAAATGGTCTGAGATCTTATAATGGCCACAAATTTTGTTTATTTAACATCTTCAGCAGGTATAAGATACATTGGTTATTTTTAATTGGTTGCTCTTTGGAGGTTAAAAAGCCCCTTTACTTCCATACCATGTGGCAATCCTGGGCGACACTGAAAACATATCAACTATCAGTTTGATTTTCTGCTATTATATAAGCCTAAACTAAAGTCATTGTCCCAGCTTTTTGGGCCAACATGACTAAAGGAAGAGGGCCCTTCTCAATTATTTCATGGAAAGACACCATAGCATATCTAGCCTAGAATTTGTCTCGATGAGCCTTCAGAGAAAAGCATTCAGTAAATAACATCAAATCCAGATTGTGCAAAGAAGTTTCCTGTAAATTCAATCTGTGTGCTCTGTGCTGTGTGCTCAGTTTTGTATGATTCTTTGTGACCCTATGGACTTTAGCCCACCAGGCTCCTCTCCCCAGGGAATTTTCCAGGCAAGGATACTGGAGGGGATTGCATTTCCTACTCCAGGGGATCTTCATGATCCAGGAATCTAACCATTGTCTCCTCTATTGGCAGGTGGATTCTTTATTAATTTGTCCAGAAAGAAGTTATTGTATTTCTGAGAAGCTCAGAGGGAATATCCCATGTGGGGGTTAATTTTTGAATTGTACCCATTGTAAATGTGATAGCCCTCCAAAATAGAAATGCTTCAATCCAGTTAGAAAACACATATCAATACAAGTATATGTTTATATGCTCAAAGCAGTGGTAGTTGGATAAAATCCATCTGCTATATATCAAAGGGTCCAAAAGTTAATGGGAAATGGCTTTTGGAAGAATGAATAGGTGTATCAAGATTATGTATTGAGCAAAAGTGAATTTACATCTTAATAGGAAGTAAATTTACATCTTCCTTGTTATCTTGTGGGAGACTTCCAATAGTATTGGTTTTCCCACAATATAATTATGTACGGGCCTTGTGGGTGACCCTATGGACACTTGATAGAATATGTTCTTGCAAACATTGAGGCAGAACTAGGTTATTGTTAATTACATACTATAAGTTATGATCCTCCCAAAACTTAGAATATTTTTGAAGACTTTTTTATTCCTCTTGGAATAAGTTTTGGGGGGCTTCAGCCAATAAATCATATATTTTAATAGAAGATTTAGTGATCAAAACTGAAGTTTTACCTAAAGTAAAACAAGTATGAAGAAAAGCGTGCATGCACGTGCTAAATCATATCAGTCATGTCTGACCCTTTGCAACCCTATGGACTGTAGTCCACCAGGATCCCCTGTTCGTGAGATTCTCTAAGCTAGAATACTGGAGTTGGTAGCAATGCCCTCCTCCAGGGTATCTTCTAGACTCAGAGATCGAACCTGCATCTCTTATGTCTCCTGCACTGGCAGGCAAGTTCTTTACCACTAGTACCATGGAAGCGGCTCTTGCCATTGTATCAGCCAGATTATTTTCTTTACTTCCTTTTGAGTTTAGTTTTAAATGGTCTGAGATCTTATAATGGCCACAAATTTTGTTTATTTAACATCTTCAGCAGGTATAAGATACATTGGTTATTTTTAATTGGTTGCTCTTTGGAGGTTAAAAAGCCCCTTTACTTCCATACCATGTGGCAATCCTGGGCGACACTGAAAACATATCAACTATCAGTTTGATTTTCTGCTATTATATAAGCCTAAACTAAAGTCATTGTCCCAGCTTTTTGGGCCAACATGACTAAAGGAAGAGGGCCCTTCTCAATTATTTCATGGAAAGACACCATAGCATATCTAGCCTAGAATTTGTCTCGATGAGCCTTCAGAGAAAAGCATTCAGTAAATAACATCAAATCCAGATTGTGCAAAGAAGTTTCCTGTAAATTCAATCTGTGTGCTATGTGCTGTGTGCTCAGTTTTGTATGATTCTTTGTGACCCTATGGACTTTAGCCCACCAGGCTCCTCTCCCCAGGGAATTTTCCAGGCAAGGATACTGGAGGGGATTGCATTTCCTACTCCAGGGGATCTTCATGATCCAGGAATCTAACCATTGTCTCCTCTATTGGCAGGTGGATTCTTTACCACTGTGCCATCTGGGAAGCTCAATCTAGGAGTCAGTTAAAGACAGGCTAAATCAAGGCAGTCATGATGTTTTTAGTCCAAAGCAAAAGGAAAAAAGGCAGCAAAGTTAAGAGTGTGACACTGACATATAGTGACATTTGAGGGAGACAAAAGAAGAATTATATGGGAAGTCAATCTACTAGAGCAAAAGCATTGAGTGTGATGAATACTTCAAAGAGTTCAACAGAATGGGCTATGTAAGTGGTCAGGGGAGACCCCATGACAATACCTTTAGCAATTTTAAGTAAGGCTGATGTACTGAAAATAGCTCCCATGCTGTGGTGGGGCAAGCCTTTGTAGACAGAATCTAATTGCCGACTATAATAACTTATTGACCTAGTTTGATCACTGTTTCAGAATTAATACTACTAAAGCTAATTCCTATTATTCATGTACATTCAATAAAAAAAGGCATTTTTGAGTTAGTTTGCCTGAAGTCTTGGACTTTAGTAAGCTGTTCTTTTAATTGTCTAAAAGCTAAGTGGCATCTTCAGTCCATTGAGGGGGATCTGGTTTACCCAATTTTAGTAATAATTATAATGACTAAGCCATAAGAGAAGAGTTTGGAATCCAGTTTCTACAGTAACTAATTAATCCTAAAAATCCCCTGAGTTGTTTTAAGTCTTAGCAATTGGGAAAGCTGAGCTTCCTTCACTCTGTTTAGGTCAATTAGTAACTTCAGATGTCCTAGCTATTTAACTTGAGACTGACAAAACACTACTTGCTTCTGGAAACTTTATGACCCTTTATAACTAAGTGTTTAAGAAGATAGAGATTGTCCAGGTGAAAGGCTGCATATTTGGGGAAGAAAGGAGTAGATCTTCTACATATTATAGTAAAGTAGCCTTTTCAGTTCAATTCATTTCAGTCGCTCAGTCGTGTCCGACTCTGCGACCCCATGAATCGCAGCATGCCAGGCCTCCTGTCCATCACCAACTCCTGGAGTTCACTCAGACTCATGTCAGTGATGCCATCCAGCCATCTCATCCTCGGTCGTCCCCTTTTCCTCCTGCCCCCAATCCCTCCCAGCATCAAAGTCTTTTCCAATGAGTCAACTCTTCGCATGAGGTGGTGAAAGTACTGGAGTTTCAGCTTTTTAGCATCATTCCTTTCAAAGAAATCCCAGGGTTGATCTCCTTCAGAATGGACTAGTTGGATCTCCTTGCAGTCCAAGGGACTCTCAACAGTCTTCTCCAACAACACAGTTCAAAAGCATCAATTCTTCGGTGCTCAGCCTTCTTCACAGTCCAACTCTCAGATCCATACATGACTACTGGAAAAACCATAGCCTTAACTAGACGGACCTTAGTCGGCAAAGTAATGTCTCCGCTTTTGAATATGCTATCTAGGTTGGTCATAACTTTTCTTCCAAGGAGTAAGCGTCTTTTAATTTCATGGCTGCAGTCACCATCTGCAGTGATTTTGGAGCACAAAAAAAATAAAGTCTGGCACTGTTTCCACTGTTTCCCCCTCTATTTCTCATGAAGTGATGGGACCGGATGCNTTGGTCATAACTTTTCTTCCAAGGAGTAAGCGTCTTTTAATTTCATGGCTGCAATCACCATCTGCAGTGATTTTGGAGCACAAAAATAAATAAATAAATAAATAAAGTCTGGCACTGTTTCCACTGTTTCCCCCTCTATTTCTCATGAAGTGATGGGACCGGATGCCATGATCTTTGTTTTCTGAATGTTGAGCTTTAAGCCAACTTTTTCACTCTCCTCTTTCACTTTCATCAAGAGGCTTTTTATGTGTAAGATCTGATTTTAGGGCTTCAGAATAAGTAAGGCTTCCTGGGGCATTACCATCCAGGTATGTTGTTGTTCATATCCAGTGAAAACAAACAAATCTTGTTTATCTGGATCCACAGGGATGCTAAAGATAACCTTGCACATATCCAGCTCTGTCAAAATTTTACTGCCTCAGACACTGCAGGTAAGAAGGTATGAGGATTAGGTGGAATGGTATGATAACATTGTTAATGCCTCTTGGGTCCTGGACAAACTACAATACTCTTCCATTTGATTCTTTAAATGAGAGGATGGGAGTGTTATAAGAAACTATCTTCCTTTTTTTTTTTTTTTAATATTCAAGACAACAGTATACTGGATCCCTTTCTGAAGGAAGGTTGCTAAATGTTTGGACCAGGTGTATTTTTTAAATATTTATATTTTAATTGGGACTGCTGAATGAATTTTCCCCTCTATCTGTGGAAGATTGAGATCATAGATGTTTTGGTAACATTTGTGACATGTCATCCTTTGGGAAGCAATGAGTGTAAGGAAAGGAAGGGTGTGTATGTGTGCTCAGTCATGTCTGACTCTTTGTGACCCTATAGACTGTAGCCTGTCAGGCTCCTCTGTCTAAGGAATTTTCCAGGCAAGAATACTGGAGTGGGTGGCCATTTCCTTCTTAAAAGAAAATGGGCACTCCATGCAAATATTAAACTTTAAATTATTATATTATATTTTTGTTGATTTGTATTATCCCTTAGATTTTAAAACATGTTCCTCTTTTGAGGAAAGACTTCTAAAACATCTCTTCCAAGAGATGAATGGGAGTGGAAGAAATGAGAAAATATTCCTGAAAGGGAATCCAAGTTGAAGTGGCATGAGTTAATATTTAAAAATGGTCATAGGGCAATAAGAAACCCCCACCATTGAAATTGTTCCAGTACTCTGACGAAGTTCAGTTCAGACACTCAGTCTTGTCCAAATGTTTGCTACACCATGGACCGCAGCACACCAGGCCTCCTTGTCCATCACCAACTCCCAGAGCCCACTCAAACTCATGTCCACCAACTCTGAAGAAGGGGGTGCTTTAGAGCAGTGGGTTGAGAAGGGTTATCAATTAACTTATCAATAAAGATTTACCAATTAAATCTTGATATCAACCAATATCAATTAAACCTTTAGTCTCTTTCCCAAAAACAATAAATTCAATTCCTCTGAAAATGCTATTGAAGAGAAAAAAAAAAACAAAACTCATAATTTCCTCAGGACAATACTAAAGAAGAAGGGAATAAAGGTGGACAGAGTTTTAATGTGGTTTAGGTCTATAATATGGGGGGAAATAAGAAGGGGCTTATTCCTTTAATCTAGGGAAATCTCTTCTGACATATACAAATTTTTTGCAGTAAAAGCAAATGTTCCTCTGAGAGCCTTGAGTGTTAGAGGATCTTTTATTTATTTATTTATTTTAATTGAAGGATAATTGTTTTACAGCATTTTGCTGTTTTCTGTCAAACCTCAACATGAATCAGCCACAGGTATACATATATCCCCTCCCTTTTGAACCTCCCTCTCATCTTCCTCCCCATCCCACCCCTCTAGGTTGATACAGAGCCCCTGAGTTTCCTGAGTCAAACAATAAATTCCTTTTCATTGATTAACTTGACTGCTTAACTACTGAAGTTGTAAATTCATTATTTGAGTAGATATTTTTTTGACAATTTTTTGTATAACTTTAGAAAATCCAATTTCCAGGTTAACTAACTTACAAGCAGCCATGGTTGATAAATTTAGCTAGTACCTTTTAACAGAGGCAGGGGAATGGGCAAGGTCTTCATCAAATCCATATGGAAAGAGTTAAAAAGGGTTTATGTTATCATCCATTCCTGAGAGTTGTTTGAAAATTTTCTCAAGCATCTCAAAAATTAGAGACTAGATTTATCAAGTTTTGGATGCATAATTAATTATTTTCAACCAGTACTTTTAGGGAAGATTTCTGGAATGACCATTTTTAGCTAACACTTGGGTTTTTTCTTGGTATTCAACTATATTCTTTTGTAAATCTGTAGGGTTTTTCCAACCTGTCTTCTTGAGCCATTTCTTTGCACTCTTTTCCCACTGACATATATGTGAGACACAGGTCAGGATTGTTGGACCAATAAGTCTAGATAACTGTATCTAATTTTTCATCAAAAGAGATAAGGTCTAGAAGAGGGTCAGGACATTGTTTAGCTCTGGCTCTTCAGCTTTAGTCCATGGGAATATACAACAGAGGGTTCTCCTCACCCTGTGGGTTTGGCTTTTTAAAAGGCTTTTAGAGCAAGGGCTTTGGGAGGAGGCTTTAGGTTCAGTGGCTTCCCTGATAGCTCAGTTTGTAAAGAATGTGCCTACAATGCAGGAGACCTGGCTGCAGTCCCTGGGTTGGGAAGATCCCCTGGAGAAGGGAAAGGCTACCCACTCCAGTATTCTGGCCTGGAGCATTCGATGGACTGTATGGTCCATGGGGTTGCAAAGAGTCAGACAAGACTGAGTGACTTAATCAAATTGATGATGGACGGAGAGAGTCAGCAGTGGGAAAAGGGTGAATTTAGAAAGAGATGGGTAAAAGGATAAAGGAAGGGGAAGAACAGTCAGAGGAGAAGAAACGCAAGGAGGAGACACTGCCTGGGCAGGAGCAGGATGGGAGGAAGAGAGTTCAGTTGGTTTTTCAAGTTTGGAAAAAAATTTGAGTCACTTTTTCATTTACAACCTGGAGAGAGATGACTTTTCGGTGTTATGTTTAGATTCTTCTCAATATCTATTAAATCTATTCATTTTGCCTAGTTCTTATACATTTTTTTTTTTTCTAATTGAGCACAGAGGTAAAATAAGTTGGGGATTTTGGAAGTTTCCCACTTTGACCAATGTAACCTTAAATCACCTCAGGTGAGTTGGATTCATTTAGGTAGATATTTAGAGAATGAGTACCATAGAATGTGGGTGGATTCTGGTAAAGAATCAACCCACAGTGAAGAAGACCTAAGTTCAATCCCTGGATTGGGAAGATCCCCTGGAGAAGGGAACGTCTACTCACTCCAGTATTCTGGCCTGGAGAATCCCATGAACTCTACAGTCCATGGGGTCACAAAGAGTCAGACAAGACTGAGCAAATTTCACTCACCATAGGTGCTAAGCCTAAATCTGGTTCTTGTTACTGAGCGGGGGGCGGGGATCATATTCCTTTGAAACTTTAATATAAGAGCTTCCCATTATTTGAGAAATCACCCAGGACAAAACTCAAATCTACTCTGAGTGGTGGAGATGGAAATCTTCAAACAAAGCTAGATTGCCTACTCTATGGTAGAGACAGAATACTCTTCCCCAGATGAAGAGAGGATAAAAGTAGACATTTAGAAATATCCAAATAAAGATAACTTCTAAGGGATATTTGAATCCAAGGAGGGACTTGCCCTGTAGCCCAGACACAACTGAAGAAAAGGCTAGACACAGTGGTTGCATATATGTACCATTCATGAGCTTGAATAAGGATGAGATTACTATTGCAGGTCTCTCTGGATTCTGTCTCCTAAACCACATTAAATATATTTTGCCTTAACCAGGTCTCTGCTACTGAAATTCTTGGTTAACATAATTATATAATATTATAATAATTTATACTCACCATTTATGATTCACTCATTTTCCCAAAAACGTCCTTTATCAGTTCAGTTCAGATCAGTCACTCAGTCATGTCCAACTCTTTGGACCACATGGACTGCAGCATGCCAGGCTTTCTTGTCCATCACCAACTCCCGGAGTTTACCCAAACTCATGTCCATTGAGTCAGTGATGCCATGCAACCATCTAATCCTGTCGTCCCCTTCTCCTTCCTTCAATCTTTCCCAGCATCAGGGTTTTTTCAAACGAGTGAGTTCTTTCATCAGGTGGCCAAAGTATCAGAGTTTCAGCTTCAACATCAGTCCTTCCAGTGAATACCCAGGACTGATCTCCATTATGATGGACTGGTTGGATCTCTTTGTGGTCCAAGGGACTCTCCAGAGTCTTCTCCAATAGCAAAGGTCAAAAGCATCAATTCTTTGGCCCTCAGCATTTTTTATAGTCCAATTCTCACATCCATACATGACTACTGGAAAAAAAAAAAAAAACATAGCCTTGACTAGACGGACCTTTGTTGGCAAAGTAATGTCTCTGCTTTTTAATATGCTGTCTAGATTGGTCACAACTTTCCTTCCAAGGAGTAAGTGTCTTTTAATTTCATGGCTGCAGTCACCATGTGCAGTGACTTAACAAAACAATTTCATCCAGGAAAATTATTCCATTCTGTTACTCTTTCCTCAGCTTCCTTCAATGTAGAACAGCTCTACAGTCTAATACTGATACTGATGATCTTGAAACTTTTGATGATTACAGCCATTATTTTGAAGAATGGGGATCTATTTGACTTTATTTACTGTTTCCTCATGATTTGATTCTGATAATGATTATCTGGAAAATATCATAGATGTCAAAAATAATTATGGATTCTTCTTATTGCATCCATTATATGGCACACAATTTAATTTCCCCCATTATTGGTGATATTAAATTTGATCCCTTGACTAAAGATGCGTCTGATGACTTCACTGTGAGAGTTGGACTGAAGAAAGCTGAGCGCCAAAGAATTGATGCTTTTGAACTGTGGTGTTGGAGAAGACTCTTGAGAGTCCCTTGGACTGCAAGGAGATCCAACCAGTCCATTCTAAAGGAGATAAGTCCTGGGAGTTTTGTGGAAGGAATGATGCTAAAGCTGAAACTCCAGTACTTTGGCCACCTCATGTGAAGAGTTGACTCATTGGAAAAGACTCTGATGCTGGGAAGGACTGAGGGAAGAAGGAAGAGGGGACGACAGGGGATGAGATGGCTGGGAGGCATCACCGACTCAATGGACATGAGTTTGAGTGAACTCCGGGAGATGGTGATGGACAGGGAGGCCTGGAGTGCTGCAATTCATGGGGTCACAAAGAGTCAGACAAGACTGAACGACTTAACTGAACTGAACTGGATATTGATCCCTTGACTAAGGACGCATCTGATGACTTCACTGTATTCATCTACATTTTTATTTTATAATCAGTAAATATTTTGGGGAAAACTATATAAATATTTCATTATTAACTTTTATCATTAGTTTTAGCATCCTTTGTTTTTCTTGCCTAAAGTAATTATTAATGTGATGGTTTTACTCTTTATGATATTCTTTAGCAAGAGATATTAAATCACTGAGTTCAGAATGTGTGTGTTAGTACCTCAGTTGTGTCCCTCTTTGTAGTCCATGGACTGTAGCCTACCAGGCTCCTCTGCCTATGACATTCTCCAGGTACAAATACTGGAGTGGGTTGCCATTTCCTTCACCAGGGGATCTTCCCAACCCAAGTATCACACCTGGATCTCCTGAATTGCAGGCAGATTTTTTACTATTTGAGCTACTAGGGAAGCCCAATACAAATTGTGGGAAAAAAGAACAAGTTCATGGTTAACTCTTTTAGTTGAATATTCCTACCAAAAGGTACTTTTCCTTATTCTTCCAGACTTGGATTTAATTTATTATTGTCCTACTTATTTCTCTTTTAGCATATTCATTACTTTCTGTTGCTTTATTTAGAAGTCTAGAAGATGGGTTTCTAGGGCACACATGCTCAGCTTACTACTGGAACTGCATTTTCACCTTTAATGATTGTGCTACTTGAAAGTGATCTGTGATATACTATCTTATAGTGATCCACGTGGTCTTTCTTTATCCAATCTGCCCACATTTCTAGTGTGTGCTGTGAGACAATTCCCACTGAATATTTCAATATTTTGGCACGCCCTTGGTCTTCTACATGAATTTCAAACAAAAAGATAAAGCGAATTTTACTTTGCTTATCATTATTGTTGTTGTTGTTATTGCCATTTTTATTTCAATGTAAAGAAAACAGCTCTCCATGATTTCTATGATCTAGGTTTTCTGAAGTGAATTCATTCCAGTCCAGTCCTTGGAATGTGGTCCCTTTTAATAAATTAAATTTATTTCACATTAGATAGTTTTGATTCAGTAAAGGTTCATCTCTGAAAATGCTTTCTTACATTTAAAGAGATAAAAATANGGGGAAAACTATATAAATATTTCATTATTAACTTTTATCATTAGTTTTAGCATCCTTTGTTTTTCTTGCCTAAAGTAATTATTAATGTGATGGTTTTACTCTTTATGATATTCTTTAGCAAGAGATATTAAATCACTGAGTTCAGAATGTGTGTGTTAGTACCTCAGTTGTGTCCCTCTTTGTAGTCCATGGACTGTAGCCTACCAGGCTCCTCTGCCTATGACATTCTCCAGGTACAAATACTGGAGTGGGTTGCCATTTCCTTCACCAGGGGATCTTCCCAACCCAAGTATCACACCTGGATCTCCTGAATTGCAGGCAGATTTTTTACTATTTGAGCTACTAGGGAAGCCCAATACAAATTGTGGGAAAAAAGAACAAGTTCATGGTTAACTCTTTTAGTTGAATATTCCTACCAAAAGGTACTTTTCCTTATTCTTCCAGACTTGGATTTAATTTATTATTGTCCTACTTATTTCTCTTTTAGCATATTCATTACTTTCTGTTGCTTTATTTAGAAGTCTAGAAGATGGGTTTCTAGGGCACACATGCTCAGCTTACTACTGGAACTGCATTTTCACCTTTAATGATTGTGCTACTTGAAAGTGATCTGTGATATACTATCTTATAGTGATCCACGTGGTCTTTCTTTATCCAATCTGCCCACATTTCTAGTGTGTGCTGTGAGACAATTCCCACTGAATATTTCAATATTTTGGCACGCCCTTGGTCTTCTACATGAATTTCAAACAAAAAGATAAAGCGAATTTTACTTTGCTTATCATTATTGTTGTTGTTGTTATTGCCATTTTTATTTCAATGTAAAGAAAACAGCTCTCCATGATTTCTATGATCTAGGTTTTCTGAAGTGAATTCATTCCAGTCCAGTCCTTGGAATGTGGTCCCTTTTAATAAATTAAATTTATTTCACATTAGATAGTTTTGATTCAGTAAAGGTTCATCTCTGAAAATGCTTTCTTACATTTAAAGAGATAAAAATAACAAATAAAACAATAAAAAGAAATATATTTCAAACATAAGACAATAGACAAAAAATAATATATGTTATAAAGACTGAGGAGAACAATAGAATGGGAAAGACTAGAGAGCTCTTCAAGAAAATTAGAGATACTAAGGTAATATGTTATGCAAAGATGGGCTCCAAAAAGGACGGAAATGGTATGGACCTAACAGAAAAAGAAAATATTAAGAAGACGTGGGAAGAATACACAGAAGAACTGTACAAAAAAGATCTACATGACCAAGATAATCACGATGGTGTGATCACTCACCTAGAGCCAGACATCCTAGAATGTGAAGTTAAGTGGCCTTAGAAAACATCACTATGAACAAAGCGAGTGGAGGTGATGGAATTTCTGCTAAGCTATTTCAAATCCTGAAAGATGATGCTGTGAAAGTGCTTCACTCAATATGCCAGTCCATTTGGAAAACTCAGCAGTGGCCAAAGGACTGGAAAAGGTTAATTTTCATTCCAGTCCCAAAGAAAGGCAATGCCAAAGAATGCACAAACTACCACACAATTGCACTCATCTCACATGCTAGTAAAGTAATGCTCAAAATTCTCCAAGCCAGTCTTCAGCAATAAGTGAACCATGAAATTCCAGATGTTAAAGCTGCTTTTAGAAGAGGCAGAGGAACCAGAGATCAAATTGCCAACATCCTCTGGATCATGGAAAAAGCAGGAGAGTTCCAGAAAAACATCTATTTCTGCTTTATTGACTCTGCCAAACCCTTTGACTGTATGGATCACAATAAACTGTGGAAAATTCTTCAAGAGAAGAGAATACCAGACCACTTGACCTGCCTCTTGAGAAACCCATATGCAGGTCAGGAAGCAACAGTTAGAACTGGACATGAGACAAAAGGCTGGTTCCAATTAAGAAAAGGAATATGTTAAGGCTGTATACTGTTACTTTGCTTACTTAACTTATATGTAGAGTACATCATGAGAAATGCTGGGCTTGAAGAAGCATAAGCTGGAATCAAGATTGCTGGGAGAAATATCAATAACCTCAGATAAGCAGATGACACAAACCTTATGGAAGAAAGTGAAGAAGAACTAATAAGCCTCTTGATGAAAGTGAAAGAGGAGAGTGAAAAGAGTTGTCTTAAAGTTCAATATTCAGAAAACTAAGATCATGGAATCTGGTCCCATCACTTCTTGGGAAATAGATGGGAAACAGTGGAAACAGTGTGGCCATCTCATGTGAAGAGTTGATTCACTGGAAAAGACTCTGATGCTGGGAGGGATTGTGGGCAGGAGGAGAAGGGGACAACAGAGGGTGAGATGGCTGGATGGCATCACCGTCTCAATGGACATGAGTTTGAGTGAACTCTGGGAGTTGGTGATGGACAGGGAGGCCTGACATGCTGCGATTCATGGGGTTGCAAAGAGTCGGACACTACTGAGTGACAGAACTGAACTGAACTGAACTGAACTGATACAGACTGAATCAGAAAAGTGTATAAAAGAGAAGCAATGAAAATTCAGAAGTCCCTGTTGAAAATGATGAAAATGAATTAATATTTCAAATATTTCTATGAATGATAAACTAATCAATGTGAGGAGTCTTTCTACCTCATATGGAATAGAGCAAAATTGAAAGACTACAATCAAGGTCATTCTGCGTGTTCCCTGAATTAAAAAAACCTTAAGTCTGATGAGTTTCACTCTCCTTATCTTTTTCCTCTTTTCAGGCCACTTTTAAGAAAGAAAGTTTTGGAGGACATACAGGAATCTTCATTATCATTTCCATTTATGTTCACTCTTCCCCACTATGCACCTCAACTCTCAGATACTGGGCATTAATTTTTTTTTAATCACCTAAATATAGATTTTGTCAGAAACTATCTCTTAAAAGTAAGAGAGGAGATAAGCATATGTTTACTATATTCATTTATATTATCATTTAGAAGCTGTGTGTGAAGCTTTATGTCTGAAAGTAGAGCAGAAAAAAGAGTATCACTAAAGTATAACAGATGTGTGTATTAAATTTTACCATGTTGTGGAAAATAGTAAGGAATGAAAGAATTAAAATGAGACCAAAGCACAAGTATTTTAATTAAAGGAATGCTCAGGTAGGAGAACAGATATTATTTCTATATTAAATACATATATTTAAGAAAGCACATAGCATATTTAGGAATTTACTACAAAACTGTTTAATAAATTGAAATTAGAGTAAGAAGAAAGATTTATCTGGAGGGAAAAACAGAAGCTGAATTAGGGAAAACTTTATTTAACAGATGTTAACCTAAGAGTTTTAAGAGAGCACACACATGGTCAGATAGAAGCTTTCAGAAGAGTGTGATTTTGCAATGCAGTGAGGGGACTAGGAGAAGGGTGATCCAATTGATTTTGAGTCCAGTTGCAAAGCTGTTGCTTACTGCAAAATATCAGTTGGATGTGTAGATGCATTTGGATGTGTAGAGATTCTAGAAGTATTTTGGAATGAAGGTTTGCAGAGCATGGTGATTTGACACCTTGTGATGATTAGTGAGGATACAAATGATAAGACATAGAGTAAACCCTGATTTCCTATCTCAGCCATCAAGAGGATAATGCTGCCTTTTAGTAATAAAAGAAACAATAGAGGAAAAGCAAATTTGTAGGGAGTGAGGGAGTCTTTAGCCTAGAACTGACTTTGTTGGATGTACCTATGGGACATTTAAGTGGAAAATTTTAGTAGACATATAAACCTATTGGACCGGAGATTACAGGAGAGATTTGGAGTAGGGACACAGATATGGAAATTATAAGCAAGATAAAGACAATACACTCTCCCAGGGAGATGGTGAAAAAGAGAGGAGAAAAACTGACTGTGATAAATAAAAACATTTAAGGAGAATCAGAGAGAAAGATGTCACAAAAGCACCTGAGAAGGAGCAGCAAGTGAGGTGGAGAGCTATAGAGAAGAGTGACCCTTTATTGAGTGCAAGGCACTTAGCAGAACAATTTAGAGTTACCTCTGATGTTTGAAGCCTCAAAGTAAAACAATGTGGTTTCTGCAACCCAGAAGCAATTCTGTTTAGATGCAATTTTTACTGTAAACAGCTCTAGAAAACTAAAAGTATAAAAACAAGAGAGCACTTAGGTCTGACTCACAAAAAGTAGCATTGACAATGTAAGAAAGAAAACAAAGTCATTTCAGGCTATCTTAAGAAAAACTCAAACACGAAAAGTTATTTGCTTTTAGAATTTTTAAGAAGTTTTCATTAACTAAAAGTATAAAAACAAGAGAGCACTTAGGTCTGACTCACAAAAAGTAGCATTGACAATGTAAGAAAGAAAACAAAGTCATTTCAGGCTATCTTAAGAAAAACTCAAACACGAAAAGTTATTTGCTTTTAGAATTTTTAAGAAGTTTTCATGTCTCTCCTAAACATAATTTCTTAATATTTTCCCATGCTAGAGTATATTCTATTAGAAAAAAAAATGTATTTAAAATGTCTTTGTGCTATAATCATCACTGAGGTCTTAGCCATCTTATTAGGAGATAGAACTAAAATAGATATACTATTTCCAAATTTCTGCCAAAAGTCCTGGCAGAATAATTGTCTAATCTTTTATTCTTTTGTTGACCATGATGGCTACTCCATTTCTTCTGAGGGATTCCTGCCCGCAGTAGTAGATATAATCATCATCTGAGATAAATTCACCTATTCCAGTCCATTTTAGTTGCTGATTCCTAGAGTGTTGACATTCACTCTTGCCATCTCTTGTTTGACCTCTTCCAATTTGTCTTGATTCATGGACCTGACATTCCATGTTTCTATGCAATATTGCTCTTTACAGCAGCGAACCTTGCTTCTATCACCAGTTACATCCACAGCTGTGTATTGTTTTTGCTTTGGCTCCATCTCTTCTTTCTTTCTGGAGTTATTTCTCCACTGATCTCCAGTAACATATTGGGCACCTACCCACCTGGGTAGTTCCTCTCTCAGTATCCTATCATTTTGCCTTTTCATACTGTTCATGGGGTTCTCAAGGCAAGAATACTGAAGTGGTTTGCCATTCCCTTCTCCAGTGGACCACATTCTGTCAGACCTCTCCACCATGACCCGCCCGTCTTGGGTTGCCCCACGGGCATGGCTTAGTTTCATTGAGTTAGACAAGGCTGTGGTCCTAGTGTGATTAGATTGACTAGTTTTCTGTGAGTATGGTTTCAGTGTGTCTGCCCTCTGATGCCCTCTTGCACCACCTACCATCTTACTTGGGTTTCTCTTACCTTGG
>SJYT01074779.1:89596-129347 GCA_006410635.1 Cephalophus harveyi | reverse complement strand
GGGGGGGGGCAGGAGGTGCAATTTAAAAATCAATATACTTATGCCAGGGTTCCAAGTTGGCTCAGTGGGTAAAGAACCCGCCTACAATGCAGGAGACATAAGAGACATGGGTTCAGTCTTCTGGACTGAGAAGATCCCCTGGAGAAGGGCATGGCAAACCACTCTAGCATTCTTGTCTGGAGATTCCCATGGACAGAGGAACCTGGTGGGCTACAGTTCATTGGGTCATAAGGAGTCAGACACGACTGAAGGGACTGAGTGTTGATGCACTCATACTTATGCCATAAATAAGAAATTCATGTTGGAAGTCAAAATGCATAGAAAAACAATAATGCTTATAAATGGATTTAAAACATAATTAGAACCTTAAGTGGATACTAAAGATAAAATACAGAAAACCTGGGCAGTTATACTCCAGCATTCAGTAATACAGAAAGAAATCAAAAGGAGAAAAGTTGAAATGATTTTAAATTATATATTAGCCAAAACATTTTCAAACACAGAGAGAGAAAAAGAAGGTCAAACATTTATTAGGTCAAAGAATAAGCAGGAAAACTGAACTGAAAGATTTCATTTTTCCTAAAGTATAATACAGAATTAGGGAAAAAGTGCTTATTTTTAAAGAAGGAAACTATAAAGCCAAACTTTATTGTTGAATGAACTAATGTAACCTTTATATAATTCAACAAAAATGGAAAGAGTTGGAGAGTAAATGGTTCAAAAAAAAGAGAGTTTATGTAAATATGCACTGGTATTCGATACATGGAAAATCAACTGGGCTGTGTAAGGACCACAAAGGGCAGTTTAAATGGGGTCTCACTGTTTAAAGAGTGGAAGACAAAGTAGTTATCCTGGACAAGTTTTGGTGAGTAGCTTGACTTTCATCTTGGATACAGTACTTGCAAACGTAATTATGATATTGATTTAAGAACACTCAAAGAAAAGGATTGCATAATAGTCAGAATGTATTTGCAAGGCACAGATCTTGCTATGCTAATACAATCATTTTCTGAGATGACAGAGAATGGATAAAGGGAGCTGGGCAGATCACAATTATCTACATTTTAAGAATGTTTTGAACCATGTGCTGCATATCAGCATGCTGAGAAATTAAGGGATGACTTGTATAAGTGATGTGATAGATTGAATTATTAGAGGCTTATAGGTTAGAAATAAAAGATAATTATTCTTTCAGATGCAGAAATATACACACATACATATACAGATGCATCTCAGGTTTCAATTTGCAGCTGGACTAATTATATGAAATAAAATAAATGTAGCTTATACATTAATCATTTTCAGGGAAGTTTAACTTGATAGCATTCAAGCATCTAGACAACCCACAAGAAAAAAATTCTGGAAACAACAACAAAAATCTGGCTAATAATTTATTTTCATTCACAAAATACAGGCAAAGGAAACATACTGAATGAAACACACCTTTAATCTTTTAACAGTAGTGTCATATAGGTTGCCTTACCAGTAGAATTTTTCTTCAACATTTGTGGTAATAATTTTCCCACATTTTTTTGGATACACAGAAAATTCAGTTAGCGCAGGTAAAAACTTGGCAAGTCCATACTAGCAAATATTGATAGTATTTTGAAATTCATTGATTTCTTTTTGATTAGCTATAACTCTTTGGAGAAAGAGTCTGAGTGAAGTCCTGTCTTAGCATAAAGACCTAACAGGGTTAGATTACACTTTCCATGATGTTATTTGGGATCAACTTCAAGCTCAGGATGTTATTTAAGCAGGATTTAAAAGAAGGAAAGGTAAACTGGTCATTCACTCATTTATGCAGTAATTAAGAAACTGTGTATCGACTACATGTTAAGCACTTTGGATACTAAATCCTCTACAATCCTAGAATTTATACTCTGGTTAGAATGACAGGCTTATAAAGATGCTAATTAAAACAGCTATGAATGGTGGGAGGTGCTTTTCTAACAATTCGCGGGTATTGAAATGGGAAAGGCTAAGTGCAAGGTCAACTGACTCAGTGAAAATCAAAGTGAAAAAATATTTTCAAAAGAATTACAATATTACCTTCAAGTATCTATAGTTACTTAAATTATTTTAATTAAGTTTATTTATTTTTAATTGAAGGATAATTGCTTTATAGTATTGTGTTGGTTTCTGCCATACATCAACATGAATCCGCCATAGGTATACCTATGTTTCCTCCCTCTTAAACATCTCTCCCACCTCCCTCCTCATTCCAATCCTCTAGGTTGTTAGAGAGCCCTGGTTTGAATTCCCTGAGTCATACAGCAAATTTCCATTGGCATACTCTTAAAAAAAATCTTTTAAAAGATGTTTAGAGCTAATTTAATGGAAAAAAAAAAAAGGACAGAAATGTCGATTGTCATCGTGTACACAAGGGGTTCTGAAATTTTCTTTCAGTATTTAAAAGCAGTATTTTGGAACACATTATCAGGCTTCAATTCCTTGAAAGCTTCCAGAAGAAACAGCTACTAGAGGAAGCATTCATATTATATATATTTTTCATAACAATAAATCACCCAGCAATTTCAATATCCGTGGTTACCATATCAATATCATCTGCTTTCAACTGGTTATGACTCCAATTAAGATTTGAATTAATGGAATCAGACTAATAACTATTACAATATATATTTACTGTGTTGGTTGATAGTAAGTGCCACACTTGTAATTTATAGCACCACAATGTTTTATAAGGGCTATTATGCCATTAATTAGTTACATTGATCAGAATACCACATAACACAGCAGTACTAAAATATTACAATTTGCTTAGACTATTTTACATTTAGTATTATATCTATTTGTACTATGTATGACCATAAGCATAAGTGAAATCAGATTGCATCCATGAACAAAACCAAAATGTGCATTTTAGAAAGCCAAAAGAAGAGAATTCTACTGAGGAATTTTACTAGCAGAATTCATTTGTTTTTTTTCAATATACCATAAAATTAGTTGATCTAGGACAAGAGCATAAAGTCAGGACTTACAGAAATCAAGGTAAGAACTCTATATACACATTTAGTTTGAATCTTCTAATCTGTAGGGTTCTGTCACTTGAATCTACAGTTTTTCCACCACCCCCCCAGCCCTGCTTTGAGGGCTTGATTCTGATGGAATGGTGCTTTTAAGAATTCTACATCATCATACTAAAACATTTTAGGTTCTATAAGGTCTCAGCTTCTAATTTTAAGTTGGGGATGTAAAATTTTTTGTGGTTGTCATAGTAAAAGAAAGGCATTACAGATAAATTCTCAATTTTCAGATTTAGACAATAGCACTCAAAGACAATAGCTGGGAAAGATAGAGGGCAGGAGGAGAAGGGGATGGCAGAGGATGAGATGGTTAGATGGCATCACCGACTCAATGTTTGGGTGGACTCTGGAAGTTGGTGATGGACTTGGAGGCCTGGCGTGCTGCGGTTCATGGGGTTGCAAAGAGTCGGACACGACTGAGCGACTGAACTGAACTGACTCAAAGACAGTATTTTGGAACACATTATCAGGCTTCAACTCCTTAAAAGCTCACAGAAGAATTAGTTAAACTGCTAATTAGCCAACAGAGTGATATGATTACCAGTCCAAGTGGATCATCAACTTAACTGACTGAGAAAGAGTTGCCTGGATCTTGCTTTAAGCACTGAGATTTATGACTGTATATATAAAGCCTCTGAGAATGAAAAATGCAAAATTATCACTCACATACATCACAGCAAAGTGAAGGATAAAGACAATTTGTTAGGGGAGATAAAAATGTGTTAGATTTCTGTGTATAATATTTTTAGGGGGTGGCTTCAATGTTATTTAAAGAAATAATTACAAAAATTATGATGAATTTCTTAATCTGAATTATGACTGACATTTCTGACATTTCCTAATTTATTGTTCTATCTTAACAGCATTTTTATTTAAAATCTTATTGGCAAGAAGACTTTCCTTAATCACTGCTAAAATATTTCAAAATGTACCCATAAGATCAATCCACTTTTATGACTGATGTTGATAATTTAAGATAAAAGTTAGAAGGAAGAAACTAACACTAGTTCCACTGTATGATTTTGTATCTTCTGTTTCCCCAGATACTTATCACTAGTCTGCTTCTAAACTAACCTTATCCTGCAAACATCAGTGTCCAAGACACTGAATATAGTGTGATATTGTGTCATAGTTTAGGTTCGTAAAGTAGCAGGAGGTACCCCCTAAAGCACTTAATGATGTTTTATGCTTTATTCAGAGAATGAAGAGAATCACGCCAAATAGTGACTCTTCAC
Organism: Cephalophus harveyi; assembly: GCA_006410635.1. Taxonomy (NCBI): domain Eukaryota; kingdom Metazoa; phylum Chordata; class Mammalia; order Artiodactyla; family Bovidae; genus Cephalophus; species Cephalophus harveyi. The sequence continues at coordinate 125,065 of SJYT01074779.1, read as the reverse complement.
TGTGATGGCTTTGAAACAAAATGAATACATGTCTTTACCTTCCTCCTTTCTTCTCTTTGCTTCTTCTTCATTTCTTTCTTTGGCTTTCAATGCTTCATCAGCTTTTGCTGGAAAAAAAAAAAAACAAAAAACAATAAAATTTCTGTGTTTATTTTATGCCTATATTGTGAATGAAAATACTGGGAGGAGAAATAAATTTATTACATATTTTTTGTGCAGTAGCCAGAAGGAAAAAAATGGCTGAAAATCTGAAATATACCTTTTACAATCTTTATTCAGATTATTTACAATATTTATTTAGAATCTTTGAGGCTCAGTTTAACATAATCTCTGCACCAAAAAGAAAATGAATTTAAGCAGCATACGTCTAATGATGGCATAAAAACTGGGAAAAACTGTTGGTCATTAAAAGTCATCTGACTTGTCAGTGAAATGCATTTGTTTTAAACTTTGGAGAAAAGTTAAGCTACAATCCACATTTTAAATATAAGAAGCTTGCTATATCTTTGGAACAGTATCAAATTAGGTAGTGTATTATTTTTTTCATTGCATATCATAGTAGCAGTTCTTTATTCATGTTATGACAGCATTTGGTAAAAAGAATCTTTTTCCCTCTAGAAACCTCTTCCCTTATTACTTAATTATCTACTAGTTGCTCAACTGCAGGGGTTTTCAAACACTTTACTACAGATGTTAGAGAAGATTAAAAATATACAGCACAGTAACAAGGGACTATCAATATACTCTGTAAATTAATTAAATTTCTGTTCCAGCACATCATTTATTCCAAAGCATTAACGTCTCAAAGGAGCGATTCTCCTTTATTGCCGGCTTACTGCCTGATGAGTGAACTAAGTGAAAATAAGTCTCTAATAGCATTATAGTTGATGAAATATTAAGTTAAAAAAAGTATTGCCTCGTCAAAAGAAAAAGAAATCAAACTGTGCCAGCATTAAACTTTGGATGAGCCTTTATTATAATGATAACAGCAATGTAAACAGTGATTTGAAAATTAAACACACTTACTTTTCAATTTTTTGCTGCATATATTTTTCCTATGCAAAATCAACATATCCTTTTGAAATATAAAACCTGGCTTAAAAGAATAATTTAAAGGAAATACACAGCACATACTTGACTATTTTTCTTCAAAAATTTGACTTTTCTTCACTGTCAACACTGACACTTTCTTAAAATATAAAACTTATATAATGGTGTTGTGAAGTGCTATATCCAATTACACAGACATCTGTTTCCATTTACAAGCTTTAATACATACTTAGACTGCATTTAAAGTCATGAAATATTAAAACTTTTATGCCACTCAGTATCATTGCAAGAATCTATTAAATTAGATAATAAAAACAAACCACCAGTAACTCTAAAGACTTTTACTTCATTTACACTTTATTCTCCCTGGTAGAAGGACAAGGATAATAGAAATTCCATTTAAATTCAATTTTGGTTATATGTGTAATTGTAGATATACCCCTTGAGTCATGTAAAATGCTCAGCTTATGTTTCTTTCAAATTATCCCGCTCAGATTCACATTCTACTCCTTACAACCATCTTCAATATGTATTAGCAGAGCTCATTAGACTGAAATTTAATAATGCAAACATCAGGTGGATTTCAAGAACCTCCATTAACAACATAAGATGGATTGCTTATATATAGCTCTTGGGCCAACTGGGCACAATTTAAATTCAATAAACTACCCTGCCTAAATCTGATTTATCTATTTCACTAGGCTGGTCTGTCCTTTCTTACTGATTTGTTGGGCAATTCATTGGAATATTGTTTTATATGGTTTTCTTTAAACTGCAAATGGCTGTTGTGCTGTGGTTAAATATTTTATGTAATTGAGCTTCACATTGTCAATCAAGATTCCCAAGTATGTGCTTATGTGTACAAATTAAAAAAAAATTTGAATTATGGAAAAATATTAAAAACACATTTGAAAAATTTTATCAATAATCAATACAGGTATGTTCTCTACAAAGGATATCAATGAATTCACTTGAATAAAATTTATTTATTCAAACTGAGTCATTAAGGTCAAACTCCTCCTCGGTTACTAAGGGAATTTGGAAGTAATTCCAAATTATTTTCTTCCTTCCTCACTGCTTTATGGTATTATTGTGTATATATGAAGAGGGAAGTATATATGGCCATTCAAGACATGACTTAAGTTTATCCTGAAATTTCTAATATTCTCTAAAGGTGGCAATCCCATTTTACAGATGGTGGGTATGGAATATCATTAGCTGTACCACAAAATTTGATACCAAAGAACACAACTGGTAAGTGGTAAGAGCTATTATAACTAATGATCAGTCCTTTTGGATTTTATAGCAGAGCATTTACCAAAAATACTTATAATTTTCACTAGTCTTGATGAATGGTACTTTTAATACTGTCCCTTTAATGAACCCTTTATATTATGACCAGAGCAAGGAATGTGTTCCTTTTATGCATCTCCAGCAGCAAGCACAGTAATATCTAGAATATAAAATGCTCAATAATTACAAAATAAATAAATCTAGCATTCTAAATACAATTATATCACACTACCTCTGAAGGTAACCTGTTGTGCATATATATGTAAATCCAATCTCCTTAGCATACCATGTAAGGCCGTTCACAGTCTGATCTCAATGAACTTTCTAGCCTTATCATTCACCAATTTTTTTTTTTTCTCTTGGCCACACCAAGCTAACTCACTTCCCTAAGGATTGAACCTATGTACCCTGCTGTGAAAGTGCAAAGTCTTAACCACTGGACCCAAGGAAGTTCATCATTCACCAATTCTCTTTCACCACTTCAAGGATGCATGCACACTGCGTTTTGTTTGTATTACCATGACTTGTTCTTGCTGGGGTGCTCACCTCATTGTCTCGTTGAGAAAATCTTATCAGAAAGTTTTAGTTCAAACATCACCCTCTTCTGTGAATCTTTCCCTGATTAATACTCCTGTCTTCAAATGGATCTGACTGCTCTCTACTTTCTTCTTAGGTACTTCACTACCTTCCTTAATGGAATGAACAATACTTTATTCCTACAGGAGAGAAAATACTCTTCTCTTTGAGTCCAGGGCACAAAATGTGAAAGAAATCTTTCTTCTTGAGTCTTTACTCAGACTACATTTTCCTAATCTTTTTTGGAGAATTTACTTTCATTCAAGCCAACGAAATGTGAGGATAAGTGGAAGTGTATCATGTTTCCATACCTGGCCCATAAAAAACTCTCACACAATGCTCAGTCTCTTGCCCCACCCATTGGCTGAACAGAGGACCAGTAGAAGGACAACCACAAGATAAAAGAGATCTTGTCACCAAATTTCTGCAAGGAGCAGTGCTCTCCTATCTCTTTCTCCTTTGAAGAAATGACCCGTTTACTCAACAAAACAAAGAACACGAATATACTTGTAAATGAATAAAAAGAGGACAGGAGTATGCATGGAAAACATTTAATTTACTAGCCTAAGCCTCAATGTGGCAGAGCAGGGTTTCTACCCAAATCCAACAGATGTGCTCTTTATTATATTTGCTGTTGTTTAGTTGGTAAGTCGTGTCCAACTCTTTGTGATCCCCGTGAACTGCAGCATGACAGGCTTCCCTGTCTTTCACCATCCCCCTGAGTTTGCTCAAGCTTGTGTCCATTGTGTCAGTGATGCCATCCAACCATCTCATCCTCTGTCATCCCATTCTCCTCCCGCCTTCAATCTTTCCCAGCATCAGGATCTTTTCCAATGAGTTCGCTCATTGCATCAGGTGGCCAAAGTACTGGAGCTTCAGCTTCAGCATCAGTCCTTCCAATGAATATTCAGGATTGATTTTCTTTAGGATTGACTGGTCTGATCTCCTTGCTGTCCCAGGGACTCCCAAGAGTCTTCTCTAGCACCACAGTTCGAAATAGTCAATTCTTCGGTGTTCAGCCTTCTTTATGGTCCAACTCTCACATCTGCTTACAAATAACCGAAAAGGTGAGAAGCGAAAGGCAAAGGAGAAAAGGAAAGATATACCTATTTAAATGCAGACTTCCAAAGAATAGCAAGGAGAGATAAGAAAGCCTTCCTCAGTGATCAATGCAAAGAAATAGAGGAAAACAACAGAATGGGAAAGACTAGATATCTCCTCAAGAAAATTAGAGAGGGCCCAATCACAAAGATGGGCTCGATAAAGGACAAAAATGGTATAGACCTAACAGAAGCAGAAGATATTAAGAAGAGGTGGCAAGAATACACAGAAGAACAATACAGAAAAGATCTTCACGACCCAGATAATCATGATAGTGTGATCACTCACTTAGAGCCAGAAATCTTGGAATGCGAAGTCAAGTAAGCCTTAGGAAGCATCACTACCAACAAAGCTAGGGGAGGTGATGGAATTCCAGTTGAGCTATTTCAAACCCTAACAGATGAAGCTGTGAAAGTGCTGCACTCAATATGCCAGCAAATTTGGAAAACTCAGCAGTGGCCACAGGACTGGAAAAGGTCAGTTTTCATTCCAATCCCAAAGAAAGGCAATGCCAAAGAATGCTTACCCGTGGCAGATTCATGTCAATGTATGGCAAAACCAATACAGTATTGTAAAGCAAAATAAAGTACAAATAAAAATTAAAAAAAAAAAAAAAAGAAAAGATTTACATCCAGAATATATAAAAAAGTTTTATGACTCAATATTAAAAAGAGAGCCCAATTTTAAGGGGGGCAAATGAATAGACATTTCTCCAAAGCAATTATTTAATGGCTAATAAGGACATGAAAAGATCTTCAATATCATTAGCCCACAGGGAAATGTAAATCAAAACCACAATGAGATATAACTTCACACCCAATAGGGTCTATAATAAAATAGATAGATAATAACAGGTGTTGGCAAGGATGTGGAGAAACTGGAGCCTTAATACATTGCTGGTGGGGATGTGAATTGGGGTAGCTATTTTGGAGATCAATTTGTTGCAAACTTACCAAATAACCTAGAAATTCCCCTCCTAGATATATATCCAAGACAATTGAAAACATGTCACCATAAATACTTGTAAATAAATGTTCATACCAGAATTATTCATAATAGTCCAAAGTGGAGACAACCCAAATGTCCATCAATTGATGAAAGAAAACTTGTTTTATCCATATAATGGAATATTATTCAGCTATTAAAAAGGAATGAAATACTGATGCACACTACAATTTGGATAACCCTTACCAAATGAAAGAATCCAGTCACAGAAGACCACATATTTGTAATTCCATTTATATGAATTGTCTAGAATAGCAAACTTATAGAGACAGAAGACTAATGGTTGCCTAGAACTAGACAGGGGTACATTGTGGTGAGACTGCTAATGCCTCTGGGATTTCTTTGTGGAGTGATGAAATTGTTCTAAAATTTATTGTGGGGAGGAACTTGACCTGACCCTAGATTAGCAGCAGGCATTTTTCACCTTTTATAGGTACAGATAGAAGGATACTCCCATTTACAGAGCCTGATTAATTATTCATATTTTCAAATCTATGCACATTCACTTTGGAACAACACTCTAGACATTGATCTATAACAAGAGCCAAGATTCTTCCTGCAGCTGACTTTCCCAGTAGCATAAAGCCAGCTCTTCATAAGCCTGAATTTCAAACTTTACCATCTAAAAGTATGTAACAGTAATTCTTGGATATACTGTTCAGGCTTCAGAAACTAAAGAATTACAATTTTTCCTAAGATAAATTAGGAAAAAGAAATTATAGAATCACTGCTAGAAGTTAGGCAGCTAAGCAGTCATTTTAAAATAATTATTCTCAAGGATATAGAGAACTTTACCCAAAAAGAAGATAGGTTTCTAAAAATTCTTTCTCTTACTGAGAACAAAATAAGAGAACAAAAAGCTTCAACCCAACCCCATAGACCTATACAGAATAATTCCTGATATGGAAAATTATTTAACAGTGGAATGGATAATGAAAGCCAGTTGGACAAGTCTTGCTCTGGTCTTAGAGGATAGATTTTTATCCTCTGGGAAGGCTTTGGTGTGGCCCTGTCCATCAGGAGTGGCGCCAGCAGCTCCTGGGCAGGACAGCAAGAACTTTAGTGAAGGGTTGCCCAGAGTCTCCCTTCCCCCTTGCTTCACTGGTCAGAGTTCTATAAAGAAAGATCAGTGAACTCTGATGGTCTCTTTGAGTAAAGGGGCCCTGATTACATTTCTGTGTGAAAATAGGTACCAAACTCTCTGCTCACAGGTCAATGCACTTAAGATACCTACCTCCCACATTGGAGATAAAGCCCAAACTCCGTTTAAGGTCAGAGCAGATAGAGTGGAGACACCATCGGAATTTTGCATCACAGCGATACTTGTTGGCTCCACAAGTGTCGTAACAGACGTCCAGCTGGTTGCAGCACTTGGTCATTGCTGGAATGCCCAAGTCCATCTGGAGAAAAGCGAAGGAAGAAAAGGGAAGGAAGAAAATGCCACGTTTAGACCAAGGACCTTAGGCAACCTTGCCTACTTTGATCTCAAATTTCTATTACAGATTCAGATCAGTTCAGAAGCACCAGATGACTGGAAAGAATACATCAAGTTGACAGTCAAAAGATGCTAAGTTTTAATCATGATCTAGTCATTAGTCTAATAACTTTGAATGGCCCCTTTTTCTACTTTTTCTTTTAGATTTTAGTAGTTTTCAAATTCACAGGCTCTAAATCAGAAAGTGAGTGCAAGAGGGCAGAGCTTCAATACTTTCAAATTCAACTAAAACCTTTACTTTTTGAGTTTTTTTTAAACCAAAGATTCCAAGGCTCAGAAGTATGAAAAATTAAGCCTTAGTTCACAAAGAGGTCACCAGGATTTTGCAGGGACCCATTCCATGCAGCGCTGTTTTAAGTGTGTGTATCTGTTTGTAATGTGTTGGGAACAGAGTAGGGTATAGAACATAGTTCCTGGCCACAAAGGGACTATGATCAAACAACATCTAACATATATATACACATACACATTTATAAAGTGTCCTATAAACAATTATAAATCTGTCATAAACTAAGTTCATAGACTTCCACACACAGAGATATCAAATGGGAACTTTTGTAGAGAATTATTAGATGATGGTATACTTAAGATATAACAAATCAAAAAAGGAAGTAATAAGCAAATCATATATAAGCAAGTCAACCAGTTTGTTTAGTCATTCAAGGGTCTTATCAGTGTGATATATGTTTTTTATTATATGTACTTTTTAATTAGGGAGAAAGACAAGTTGATAGCTGGCCTTGACTTCCAAAGTAACAAGTTAGATTTGATTGGGCTTCCCAGATGGCATAATGGTAAAGAACCTGCACACCAATGCCAAAGACATAAAAGATGTAGGTTCCATCCCTGGGTTGGGAAGATCCCCTGGAAGAGGTCATGGCAACCCATTCGTGTATTCTTGCCTGGAGAATCCCCTGAACAGAGAAGCCTGGTGGGCTACAGTCCACAGTGTCACAAAGAATCAGACATGACTGAAGCAACTTAGCTTGCATGCACTCGAAGAGGGAAGGGACATGATACAATAAGTGATTAAAGAGAAGTAATCAAGAACAAGATGGCGAAGGAGTAGGTGGACGTGGAGTACATCTCTCTCCACAATTACATCAGGAATACACCTTCAGACACAGAGATACATGCAGAACACCAGCTGAGAGCTGACAGAAGTACCTGACCAGTAGAAAAGAATATATGCTGCTGCTGCAAAGTCGCTTCAGTTGTGTCCAACTCTGTGCGACCCCAGAGATGGAAGCCAATCAGGCTCCCCCGTCCCTGGGATTCTCCAGGCAATAACACTGAAACGGGTTGCTATTTCCTTCTCCAATGCATGAAAGTGAAAAGTGAAAGTGAAGTCGCTCAGCAGTATCCGACTCTTCATGACCTCATGGACTGCAGCCTACCAGGGTCCTCTGTCCATGAGATTTTCCAGGCAAGAGTACTGGAGTGGGGTGCCATTGCCTTCTCCAAGGAAAAGAATATATATACCATGCAAAACTCCGTAGGATGAAGGAACTAGGGGGAAAAGTTAGTAGGACTGGACCTGCCCTTGGCCAATGGGGGAACTGAAGCAGGGATCTGATCCCCACATCAGGGCAATTGTCTGAGTCATAGGAGAAACATTTAAGGCTGAGAGTGAAACAGCTGATCTGTGGCAGCCTAAAGGGGATGAGAATCAGACAGTCCTTGCTGCAGCCATAACATACCACGGACAAGGACACTGGTCCCCTGGAAGGCGTAGCAGCTGGGAGCTGGAGTTTAGGGATTGTGGAGCAACACCAGGGCGAGGGCTGCTGTTGACCACGGAGAGACAGATGGGGGTAGCGGGTGGGGGGCAGATGTGAGGAAGGAGACTGTGGTGGGAAACGCCTGTGGAGGAAAGCCAGACAGCCATGGAAGCAAGGCGATACTGCTGGAGGGGGCGGAGCCATCCCCATAGTCTCTCTCTCCCCACATGCCAGCCTCGGTAGCTGAATAATAGAGGCTGGCCCATCAAACACCCGATGCACTGCAGGACAGAGTAGGACCACCCAGGGTGCCCCTTTAAGTGACTGATGCGCAGAACTACAGAGTAGGACCCCAGCTGGGGGGGGGGCCCTCTATGTGCCTGATGCACCCGACAACAGAGAAAGACCCCAGGCAAGGGAGCCCTCTAAGTCCCTGAATGGGCAGAGCTACAGAGAAAGACTGGCCAAAGAGGCCCTCTGATCACCAGCAACAAGAGGCTCGATAAAAGACTCTGATAGGGCTGTAACTCCTGCAGCAGGGGCAGTCCGTGTCCCTAGACACTTGGCGCCGCCAGGGTCCCCACAAGCCAAGCAGCTGCGCCACCTTCATCCTCGACTCTCCCTGGGGCAGAGCTGCCACAGGCAAAAAGAGTCTTGGGTCTATGCACACAGGCTCACTTTGGTAATGTCTGACTCTTTGCAACTCTGTAGACTGTGGCCTGCCAGGCTTCTCTGTCAGAAAGCAGGGTAGGGTCTCCAGGCAAGAATTTGCCTGGAGGTTTCCATATCCTTCTAGAGCACTATATTTCCTGCTGCCCTAGCCGCCAACTCCCCTGTGTACCTGGAGCTGCCGGAACCCCTGTGACCCAAGCAGCTGCACCACCTCCACACCTGGCGCTCACAGGGGCAAACCCAAGTCCTCCAGGGCAGCCTCAGGAGCAAACGCCAGTGGATGACCCATATCCCGAGGTGGAAATAAAACCGCAGTTGAAATCCAGGGGCAGTGTGGCTAAGGAAGAAGACCCAAAACCTTCCCACCAGCTGTACAAGCTGCAGATTAAATCCACATGATCAACCAGGCAGACTCTGTGTCTATGGAATATATAAAGGTCATTGAGAGCTTCCACAAAAGAAAAACGCACTAGTTCTGATAGCTGTGAATACTGGGGGGCAAGAACACACAAGAGTAGGACCAGCTTAGAATCCAAAACAAGATATGAAATCCTTCTATTAAATTTTCTACCACTTTAGCTTCTTTCTAAAGTGAAAAATGTAAAAGTGTTTCTGAGAGGTCTTTAAAAAATTAATATTACTTGTTTTTAGAGGAAGCTGATAGTTTGAGAAATAGTCAGTGGCAAAATGAAAAATGTTTCAGGCAGCAGCTGGTTGGCAGGGGACGATATGTGTGTGTGTGTTTGCAGATTTCTATGATGCTAATACTCCAAACATAATTGATTTAACAGTTCAGACATGAAGTTGGCCACTTGCAAAAGTCCTGAGGATACAGCAATCAGCCCTCACTGGTCAGTAGCTTGCTCCAGTACATCTCTAGAAGAAAGTCTCACCAATTTGAAGAAGCCACACTTGTCCGATCTATTTCAAATTAAGTTATGCTTGGTTCACTAAGGCTCAGCTGGTGTTTGCACTGGTAACTTCAAAGTTCACTACCCAATGGCTAATCTGAGGGACAGCTGCATCTGAGAAAAGGAAATCAGATGCTTTCTTTGAAAATTATCTCCTTTTCTCTGTATCCAGTTTAAAATACTGATTATATTGCTCAACCATATTCCATAAGTGATGAGTTCCATCAGAGGGACCTCTTAGATTAGTCAAAACCAGTCAACTAAGAAAACAATGGAGGTGTACATACTCTTTCTGGTACCTTGAGACCCAGGAAATAGGAGCTGCAGCCATTGGGCTCCTGAGGCTTGTAGCCGGGTCTGGGCATTGGTGCCTTTCCTAGCAGGGGAAAGAGAGGAAAGAAGCAGGAAGAAGTGTTTAGAAACGAAGCATTTGGAAACATTCATCAAATAAAAATTGTCTAAAAGTATACTCAACTTTTTCTTTAAAAGTCACTGCTCATCACTGACTTAAATTAGGTGGTGATGATGAGTGATGATATCATAAAAAAGTAATACTCTCCAGACCAGACTGGCATTTTTCTCCCAATCTTGAAGAGTTTTGTGTGCATTTATTTACTAACAATTCTAACATTTCTTACATGGGTGACCTTGAAGACAAGGTCCATGGCAAAACCAAACTAAAACTTAAGATCTTTCATTCTTCTATCCACTGTAAGACCACATACTATACACAAAGACCACTGCCTGATCATACACTTAAGGGATCAGAATTAAAATAATACCACAAACATTTTTAGAATAACTTGAAGGAAATTTTGTAAGATTCCATAAATGTAGGCAAAGTATTATTTACCAAAATACAAAGAAAACATGCCTATACAATATTGTAGTTGTTTGTGTCATAGAACTAAGGCGAAACTATCTGAAAATCTTTGGATTTCTTGGTTTCTCCTTCATGGCTTTTGGGTTATTTTATAGTTTTGCAAATACATACAGAGAAGCCTTGTCAGTGTATCAAGGGTAGTCATTATAGATAAAGATAACCTTGACCTTAGATGACCTCAGAACAGTCATCTGCAGTGAGTATTTTTATGCCATTATCCAGATAAGAAATATGGGACTAAGAGATTTAGTGACTTGCCTGAGTCATTTAGAAAGTGGGAGGAATTGGTATATAAATCCAGCTTTCCTGTTTGTCTCCTAAACCCATGCTCTTTCCCCTCATTCCTCTGCATCTTATAGGAGATCCAAGACATAGCAAAAGACTCAGGAAATAAACCAAGAATTAATCCTCCAAGTGAGACACATGGCATTTCTTCTTTCTCTTCTGTAATTTTCTCCTATCAGGTATTCTATTCTTAATTATTTTGTATTATGAACTATTTCAAAACTAAAGTCAGAGAAACAAATACCATGTACCCACTACACAGAGACAATGAATGTCAATGTTGCCAAACTTGCTATAAATATTTTTTATGCTTAATTAAATGTTGTAAGTATAGTTGAAGTCTCTTTACACCCCATCTTTCTGTTTTAAGTTTTAGATGCTAAGTTTATGATTTAAAGCTCTCTGTCCTTTTATTCTTAAAAACTGTCTTGATTACTGTTGGACATTTACTCTTACATATGAATTTGCGAGTCCATTTATTACATTCTACGAGACATCATCAGGATTTTTATTGAAAATACATTGAATTTACAGATTAATTTGGAGACAACTGGATTTCTTAGAATATTCTAAATTTCCAGACATGAGCCTAATATAGCTTTCTTTTTACTTAGATCTTTCTTATGTCTTATAGTGTTATAATTTACTCCATATGTTTATTATATCTCCTACAAACTATATTATTCAGATGCTTAAACAAGATAGATATTCTTAAGAATATCAGGATCTAAAATTAAGGCTTAGAAGGCTGGAATGATGTCTGCCCTTTTCTGGAACCGAGGCTGCTTCTAACCTTCTGCTCTACCAGCCCTGGAATGTAGCCCTGGGTCTCATGATCCAAGATGGTGCTTCAGCCAACACATTCATATTACAAATAGCAGAACAGAAGAAGGAGGTAAAAAGGTCAGAGGCCCTCTCTTTAATAAACCCATTCCAGAATGTTACACACATCACTTCCTCTTACTTCCCTTTAGCCAGACTTTAATCATATGGCAACACCTACTTGCAAAAGTGGGCTAGGAAATGAAGTGTTTTTTTCAATGTAGGCAGCCATGAGCCCAGCTTGAAGTTGGAAAGAGGACTTATGAATGTAGAAAAAATGGGGATAATAAGCAGTCTCTGCCTTAGTCTGTTTGGGTATTTGTTACCGTGGTACAACATGTTTATAAGACAGTGGTTCAAGATAGCCCTCAGTGATCCTTGTCCTGGTGTATTTATACCCGTGTGTACTGTCCTATGGTTGGTCTGTGTGACCAACAGAATATGGCAGAAATGGAGGTATGTTGCTTCCAAAATTACATTATAAAAGACTACAACTTCTGTCATGGAAAGGTCCATGTGGCAAAGAACTAAAGCCTCCTGCTAACAGCCACATGAGTTTGGAAGAAGATCTTCAGCTTCAGTCATATCTTCAGAGACCGTAGTATCAACAGGCAGTGTGACTGGAACCTTTATTAGGAACTCAGAGCCAGAACCACCCAGAAGAGCATCTAGATCCCCCACCCTGTGTGATACAATAAAATGTTTGTTATTTTTAGCTGCTAAGTTTGGGGGTCACTTGTTTCTCAGCAATACTTAATTATTGCAGTTGCCATTATGATTTGAATCTTTTTTCATTACATCTTTTTCTACGACAGCTTTATTGAGATAAAATTCACATATTATACATCCACTCATTTAATATAATTCAGTGGGTTTTAGCTGTGAGACCATCACCATAATCTAATTTCAGAATATTTTTATTATCCCAGAAAGAAACCCAATACTCATTTTTAGAAAAATCTCCATCTTTCATGTGCATCCATGTTGTAGCATGTACCAGTACTTATTTTATGTATGAATAATATTCCATTCTCTGGATCTACTACAGTTTGTTTATTCATCCACCATTAATAGACATGGTATTTGTTTCCACTTTTTGGTCTATTTGTGAATAGTGCTGCTATGATCAACTGTCTACAAGTGTTGGTTTGATTATCTGTTTTCAGTTCTTTCATTTTTACATACCTAAGGAGTGGAATTTCCGGGTCATATAGTAATTCTGTTTAATGTTCTGAGGAACTATCAGCCTGCTTTTTTCAGCAGCTGTACTATTTTGTATTTCCACCAGAAATAAAATTTCCAATTTCTTTAATCCTCACAATTTCACTACAGTGTATCTATAAGTGGTCTATATATCTGGAACAATCTGAAGGCTTTGGGTCTTTCACCTCTGGAGAATTCATAGCCCTTGTCTGTATTTTTAAGTTTCTTCATTCTCTATAATTTCTCCTTCTGGGCCTCTTTCTACTGAATGGTGAATTTTTTGATCCTGTCCTTCTTGTATCTTAATCTCTCTTTTATATTTTCCCTTTTTTTCTCTCTGTACTGAGGTTTTATTAGCTTCATCAAATTTATTTTCTACTTTATTAATTATCTCTAGGTTGACTAGCTGCTAGATTATCTGATATGTAACCCATCCACTGAATTCTTTTGATGACTGTAATTTTTATTTCTGTGAGTTCTATTTAAATCTTTCAAATCTATGTATTCGTTTTCATTGGTTTATTTTCTAATTACATTTTCTATCCTTCCTTTTATATTTTTAATAATTTCAAATGTTATGATTTTTTATCTCCAATCCTTGGGATGCCCTTTCATTTTTTAATGTCCACTAACTCTCCCTCATGGTGGATTATCTTTTCAAATGGTATGTATTTGTTTTCAGAAGGGCTTGTTTTTCTAAAAGAATTCCTGTGCCCTGAGTCACATACTGCAGAGTAGTCCCTAGTTGCTTTTGCTGTGGCTCCAGCAGACTATGGATAATTGAGACACACAGGTATTTGTTAATTTCTCAGCTTGGGATACTCACACCAGGCCAACTGAAGAAATTCAGATTCCTCATCTGTACATAAAATATGCTTCAGGTAGTGATTTTTTAGTGGGTATTTATTCCTCCTCCAGGCCCCACCCCCAGGTGGATAGAAAGCTTCCTTGCTACTTCTAATCCCTTTTAAACAGACTAGACAGTTTCCCAGGCTCTAAACTTTCTGCAAGCTGTTCAATTCCAACTTCCCAAATCTTACAGTTCTTCTCCTCTCTGTATAAAGCACATTCCTCAGCCCATGGAGTCTATATGTAATGTTCCAGACTGACACCTCCAAGGACCACAGCAGCATAAGCTCCCGCTACCACTTTGTTTTGTGTTTCCTCTTCATTTCAGGAACTTGAAGGTTTCCCTTTATTTCATTCTAGCTTGAGTGTATGTGTATGTGTATGAGTGGAAATATTTAATTTCCACTCAGCCTTTCTTATTATTTGTAATGGAAGTCTCCTGTACTCATTGATGGAATCTGCCAGCCTACCAGTGATTCCTCCATCACTTTTCAAAGGCCTTGAGAAATATAACTTAGTATCGATACTCTACTAACTTGTTGTGTGTGTGTGTGTTGCACTGGGAGTAGGGGAATGGGTAAAGCGTATTAAATAATACTAGTAATCAAATTATACATATGGAAATAATCACACAATTAAATGTGTATTATCTCTCGGAAGTGAGACTATGGTGATTTTATTTCTTCTTTGGGTTGTTATTTTATAAATGTTCTACTTATACTAGGTTTATAGAAATCAGGGGGAACATTTCAGTAAACAAACCAATGTCTAAATTTGATGGTCAAATTTAACTCTTTTTCTGATCAAGGGTTTTTGCAGCAGACTCAGTCCAGTTTCCTGAGTTACCCTCTGCCTTTTTTGGACTTAACAACTCACAGAAGATAAAACTCCCAGTTTGAAAGATAATGGGTCACCAATTATAGACACGTCCTATCTGGCCTGCTGTTGATGACAGTTACTTTTATTGTATTTAATGTTTCATGATAGTTGCAGAAAGTCTGTTGAGGAATGAAGCTTGAAATAAGAATTCTAAGAAAAAAGGTGATGGTTTGAGTCCAGAAAGAAATTATCTACCAGATCCTCATGTTACAGTTGGAGCAGATTTGAGTTGTGTCACGTCTTTCCAGTTTGATGTTTTTAGTCTAGGCATCAGTTATGCACGATGTCACAACTTAGTTTTATTTTGGGGTTTTGGCTACCTATAGGAGTGAGAGGCTGACCACCTGATCTGGATCAGCTTGGCAAACACTGGTCCAAGTCCAGCCTGTTCTTGTATAACTTGCCAGACAAAAATAATTTTTATATTTTTAAATGGTTGGGGGAAAAGTCAAAACAAGGATAATAATTTGTGACACATTAAACTTGAAATTAAAATTTTAGTGCTCATAAAAACTCTTTTCAGAACACAGCAACACTCATTCATTAAGTATATTAGCCACAGATGCTTTCACAGAAAAACGAGCCAAAAAAACTGTTTTGATCTTGAGGATGGTCCTTTAAGCAAGACAAAAATGTAGAAGATATAAAGGAAGTATGAGTAGACTTGTGGAGATTTAAAACATCTGACTAAAGTGAAACACCACAAAACACTTAAAAGACAAATAAGGGAATTAGGCACGAAATGAGAGTTCTACCAGCAGACAGGTCCACTACCTTCTGGGCCCAACCGGTTCTTCTCTCTGTCACAGTAAAAATGTCTGGGGTTTATCACCCAGGTCAAGGGTTAAGCCACAGGGGAGGGTGTGTACTTTCTCCCCACGCAGCCGGTTCCAGCGGAGGCAGCTCTGCGCGCCACTAGGGGTCGACCTAGCGGTCAGAGTGCCGAATGAAGCGCACATGTTGCTTCCTGCCAGAAACCCCCAAACACAGCATGAGGAACCCAGCAAGGGGCAAAACAGAACTGTGGCAATTTAACTGAGGCGGTGAACTCTATTCCAGTCGCTAAAACAGATCCAGTCACTGTATGAGGTCAAGTGAGCGACCTGTCCCAGAGATTTGTCTGGGACAACCCCCGTTTCAGTATTTAAAGTCCTTCGTCCCAGGAACCACCGCCCCCCTCGCCCCGCCCCCACCATCCTGGCAAACCTCGACAGTTCATCACCTTTCCTGAGAACAACCTTTGCCCTCTAGGTCAGTAGTTCTTTCCTTTTTTCAAGCTATATATCCTCTTAAGAATCTGATGAAGGCCGTGAATTCTTTGCCTGGAAAAATACACAAACTCACAGGTTCATAAAATTCTGCTCTAAAATCTCAAACAGGTAAAAAGTTCTCTAGAAAATAAGAACGCTGATGTTTAAGGATACCTGCTTTCCTAGAACTTAACCCAAGAAGAAAATTATCCTTTTATCCAAGTGTGACAGTGTGCATGAATATCTTAAATCATTATTTCAAGACACAGAAACTCTGCCCCAGAGACCTTCATAAAGACACAGAACATCTAAATCATCATTTGATGATTTCTTCCAGAAGCTGAGAGGGTGTTTTGCAGCCACTGGGATTTCTGTGTTTTTTAATTTTATATTGAAAAAGAATCAGAAGAATCTGAGTGTATTGTTAACTTGTTGACTATCTTTCTCAAACATTTATAAAATTTGTTTGGTACCTGCCATGCTCCATATGGTAGCTTGGTTCAGATGTAAAGAATCTGCCTGCAATGCAGGAGATGAGGGTACAATCCCTGGGTTGGGAAGATCCCCTGGTGAAGGGCATGGCTAACCACTCCAGTATTCTGACTTGGAGAATCCCATGGACAGAGGAGCCTGGTGGGCTGTTACAGTCCATGGGGTCACAAAGAGTTGGACGCAGCTGAGTGACTTTCACTTTCTAACAGCACTAATTCTTTATATACAGTGTCTTTAATTCTTATAACCATCTTGCAAGATAGATATTATTAACATTAGATATAAACATGAGGAAACAAAGTTGAGAAAGTTAGGTAACTTGTCCAAAGTCACTAGCAATGAGATGTCCTGCACCCCCACCCCCAGATCGAACCCTTGATTTTTCCATCAAAGCCTGGTCCAAGGACCATCTGTGCTGTCCCTAGCACAGCCCTACTGAGTCAGAATCCCTGAGGCGGGAGAGGGTGTTCACATTAGTGCAGACTCCTTACACCAGGTGTATGCACCATGTATGCTCTTGATTCGTGTTGAATCTCTATGTTTTAGCCCAATCCTTTGGTAACTTCAATTTTGCGTGTTAACATGAAAACAAACTGTAGGTAGAAGTGTGGCAAATGGTGTTGACAGGCTAGCAGGATACAAGCACAAATTGCCGGTCTGAACAACTATGGGCTGAAGTCCTTCCAGAATGATCCCTTAAATTGTGTTGTCTACCATAGCCGCAATTTGTAATCACCTGGGAGACATTAAAAATAATGATGTCTGGGTCCAACCTAAGGAGATTCCCTTTTAATTGATTTGGGCAGCAAGTGTTTTTTAAAGCCACCCAGGTGATTCTAAGTGCTGAGTGAGGTAGGAACCACTGTTTTAAGTGGTGATAAGCACCTACCAAATGGCAATTTTTCTTGTAGACTAACTGTTGCTAAATTGTTCCTTCTGGGGAAAAAAGAGAAAAAAATCAGTTTTTAAAGCAGCTTTTTCCCCCCTGGAGGTTTGATCCCAGGACTCTAGCAGCAGGATCACCTGCAAACTCTTAGAAATGCAGATTTTCTGGCCCCGCCCCAGACCTACCCAATCAGTATAGGAGGGGTCGAGGTGAAGCAGTCTTTTTAAACAAGCCCTTAAAGGGATTTGCAGCGCAGGCAAGTTTGGGAGCCAGTGCTTCGAAGAAAGTGTTTTGCACAAGAAATGTGTCACAAAGCAAACTGTAAATGAACAGTTATTTATTAGATGCTATCTGTTCAAAAGCCTGCTTGGTTCTCAATCAGCTTGAGAAGATAGTCTGTGCTGTTTGGGTGCAGCCTTCAGGTTCTTGGCTCTCCGCATTCCAAAGGTAACAAGGCTTAACCCCTTCTTTCCTATACGGTTTTCAGGTCCCTCTTTGGACAGGTTCCATTTTGCAGAGTGACTGGAGTTACTTGCGACCCTGTAATCTCTCTGTTGACTATTCCCATCTCCCACCAGTGATTGCTGCATCAACTGACCCAGGTGGAAACTTGCAACGAAACTTTGCTGAATTCTTTTAATGCCATTTTACTAGAAAAGAGGGTTTGGGTCTTGTTTCCCTAAAGAAAGAGAAAAGAAAAAAAAAAATCCTGTGTTGTCTGTTTGCTTAAACCACAGACTTAATAAGTATTGTGTTGCCTCTAGGAAGGGAAGGAGCACCTGTGTTTATCAAATACCTGGAGTTAACCCTTTCCTGCCCCATCCATGCAAACTCGGTGAGCATGGTCCCTGTGACAAGGCATCCCTGCATTTGTCCAACACACCCTGGATAAAGACGTGGCTAGCAGTTTTACTCCAGCACGGGTTTACTCTATGATACTTCACAGAGATGCTGCAGCTTCCTTTTTACACTATCTCCCTCTGAGGTTGAAGCTTCTATTCTGTAAAAATTTTGGTTCTGGAGTGCTAACCACAGTCTCTTAGTCACTTTCAGCTTGTGAGAAGAGATTCCCCCTGCTCAGGGGTAAGTAAGGAGTGCGAGACATTGGCCGAGTCCAGCAAGTGTGTGGCTTCTTTGAGTCTCTCTCCAGCTGAGTTTTATCTGTTGTGTCTGGAGAGAATATTTCTCAAGTGTTTTCCTACTAGGCTCAATCACCATTTTCATCTCTTAATCCCATGCTGAAACATGTGATAAACTAAACACTGAAATGGATGCTGTTAGGAGACTGTGTATGCTTTCAAAAACATTTTCTCTGGAAGTTACTCCTTGCCTCCCAGCTGTAAGGTCCAGGACCCCTCCTTCTGCTCCCAGTACACTGAATTCCAGTGTAGGGGAGAGCAAGAACGGGCCTCAGGGTCTGCTGTTTTGCAGCTAGGCCTTCACGCCGCTTCCCATGTACCCTCTTTACAACTCGGGCGAGGTAGTGCTCCTACCCGTTCAGTTCCACATCCAAGACCAGGCTTGAGGGACAGTGTGGTCACTCAGGGCCTGATCCCTGGTGGGCAGAGGCGGCTGGCAGATGCCCATCCTACTCACAGAAGGCCTGCCGTTGCTGACCGAGGCAGGGACAGCTCTCTTGGTTCAGGGTGGGGTGGGGGGCGGGATGGGTTAGGCAAAGTGATCAGAGACTGACATAGTTGGGAGGAAGGTGTGAACTGTATTACGGGGAGAGGAGAATCCATTTCCAAGCTAGGCACAAAGTGACTGAGGAAGCTCAGAATTTTCTGGCAGAATTTTCCCTGAATGATCAGCTTCAGCTTTCAGCCCTAGGAACACCTCACAAAGACATCCCCTACTCATTTTCCTCCTTGCCCTTGCCACCTTTTGCTAAGTATCTGCCTGCCTCAAAACAAACCCATTAAAATGGCCCCAGGGAACAAGTATTGCAAAACTCCTTGGAGTAGGTTTGCCAGATAAAACACAGGAAGTGCAGTGAAATATATATTTCAAATAAACAATTGGTAATTTGTCATTATAAGCATGTTCCAAACATCTCAAATATTCTAACAAATATTGGTTGTTTATTTGAAATTCAGAGTTCACTGGGCATTCTACATTTTAATTTTCTGAATCTGGCAACTACCCTCTAAGAAGGGGATAACAGGGGAAAAGTGCATGACCGATTGTGGCCCTGCTCAGGCTGCTCACAGGTCCACCAGCGACAGTTTCACAGGAGGAAAAGCCGTGCACTCACCGTATCGGCACCTGTACTGACAGACTCCATTTTTCCCTCCCAGCAGTTCCAGAAAGGAATCGAAGTAGCTGTTGACAGATTCAAAGCTGCCCCGGATGTGCCGAAGGCCCCAGTCTGAATAGGACTCCTCTGCGTCAGGGCTGGTGTCACTCTGAGCCAGGCCACCAGCCAGGCTGAGCCACAACATCAAGAAGCTGATGGCCCGCGTCATCCTGTAGCCAGGTGGGTGCTGAGGTCCCTCCTCAAACTCCCCCAGCCAGTGTCCCAGGAAGTCCAGGTACACAGCCCACCGGCCAGCTGCCAGGCAGGACTGGAAAAGGGATTACCTGGAACGCTCAATCTGTGTGCTCCCCAGAGGTGGACTTTAAACACAGCTATGGAGGTTAGGATGAGATCAGGGCAATTAGAAAGGGCAAAGGTTAGGCAGTAGGAGGGCCTTTCTGGGGGACGGCTAGTCAGAGAGCGAACGCTTCACAGTGGATTCCCCGGCCCTGGAGCAGGGCAGTTAGCCAGCTTCTGGAGGCAGAAGCTGTGGAGCAATTGGAATTCTACCCCCAACAAGCTGGTTAACCTACGGATCAGTTGCCAGTTTGGTCCGCGAAGGACCAGCCTCTTGACACAAAGGACCTGGCCACACCCCTCAGCCAGTCACCTACAGTTGCTGTTGAGCGAGATGCAGGAGGATGTATAAAAGACTCAGGAAAGCCCCAGTGAGGGTGAGTCAACAGTGTCACCTGCACCAATGGTCTGGGTACTGTCAGAGTCCGCTCCGAGGGTCTGTGCGTGGGGCGCTCGGATTTAGCACCCCACCTTCGTGTCAGTGGCTGCTCTGCGCTCAGACTCCGTCCTCTAATCTGACAGAGCTCCGCATCATAGCCGACCTGCTGCTGGGGCGTTTTTGCCTCTTTATTTACAGCAGTATTTGTATTTACACTCAGCTGCATCTGGTGTATGCAGATTGAGACAGAACTTGGGGAACTCGGCACTCTTAGTGTTATTCTTCCATTGGGTTGCTTAAAAGAGCGTTTATCAGAAACACTATTTGAAATTTTAGGCTTTAAAAATGTTGACGGAAGTCTAGTGTTTTGGTGTCATCTTCAGTGTTATACTTTGCTTTTAGTCTTGTGAAAAAATAAATTTTAACCATGAAATCACTAGGCTAAAAAATAATAACTATGGATCAAATGAATCATTTTGCTTCTCTGTCAAAAGTCTGGAAATCTTCACAGAAAATAGTGAATTAAATTTCTTCATTTTAGATAAGAAATGTATTTGTCTAAAGACTCCAGTAATGGTACTCATTATAAAATATTTCATGAACAGCAGCATTGTCACCAATATTTTAAAGTACCTATAATTTTTAAAAACCATTGTGTGTATGTGTGTGTGTTTTAATTTCATATCAATTCTACAAAGAAAAGTAAACACCATACTCATTTGAGAGGTGAGAAAACTGAGATACACATGACTCAGTCAAAGACAAACAGGCTATCAAGGCTAAAAGCTGAGAGACAGAACCAGCTACATAACCAGCTAAAATGAAAAGTGGAGCTTCTTTTCAAAAAACAGGGGGAAATTGCTATTAGAGGACCTAAAATAGAAAGCTTTTTCCTTTAAAAAAATGTTTTATTGTGTTATTGGGTAATAGTGATAGCTGAGTAACAATATAAACTTATAAATTGCAAAAATATTTTTGTTGTCGTAGTTTTATATAATATGTAATACTTTATTAATGTATGACACCTTGATTGATCATTTTTCTGACTTTTCTGCAAATTCATTAAGTCATTAAAATTTGTACTTTTAGTAACTTCATTTTCCGTTCACACAATTGAAAACATTGCCAGTTGCTCTTGGCAAGTGCAAGGTCTCAGATACTTTTTGATAATTTTTACTTTTGAGAAGGCTCTGCTGATCCAACTGTTACTGGAGTTATTAAAAGTATCTCTTCCCCATTTTTTGATACCTTAAAATTTATTATGGTAGATATTATTTATTAATATTTACCATTTTAACTATTTTTAAATGGATAACGCAGTATCCTTAAGTACGTTAAAGACATTCACAATGTTGTTCAGCTGTCATCCCTCTCCATCTCCAGAACTTTTTCATCATCCCCAGCGGAAACTCTGTGTATGTTAAACAATAATTAACCATTCTTTTCCTTCAACTTCTGGCAACCACTATTATCCTTTCTGTCCATATGAGTTTGTCTGTAGAAGGTGCCTCATAGAAGTGGACTGATACGATGTTTGTCCTTTTGTGTCTGGCTGGTTTCGTGGAGCATAATGTTTTCAAGGTTATCCGTGTTGAAGTGTGTGTCAGTACTTACTGTGGTGTATATGATGCTGCTGTGAAATTAGTATACATCGCTGTTCGAGTGCCTGCTTTCATTTCTTTTGAGTACCTAGCTAAAATGGGTTTTGCCACATCAAATGGTAATTCTACATTGAACTTTTGGAGAAATCATCATACTGTTTTCTACCGTGGCTGCACCAGTTACATTGCCCCCAGCAATGCAGAAGGGTTCTGATTTCGCCATTTCCTAACCAATGCTTGTTATTTTCCAATTTTGTTTTTTGGCAATAGTCATCCTAAAGAATATGAAGTAGTATCTCATTGCAGTTTTGACTTGTATTCTCTAATGGTTAGTGATATTAAGTACCTTTTCTTGAGCTTTTTGGTCATTTATATGTCATCTTTGGAGAAGGGTCTATTCAAGTCCTCCTTTGCCTAATTTTTTCCCTCAGCTTCATTGAGATATAATTGGAATATAACATTATGTAAATTTAAGGTATACTTCATGATGATTTGATACCTATCTATATTGTACAAGGATTACCATACAGGGGTTATTTAATACCTCTAACATTTTATACACACACATATATATAATGTGTGTGTGTGTGTGTGTGTGTGTGTGTGTGTGTAGCTCACACACATGTATTCTTTTTCAGATTCTTTTCCCATATAGGTTATTACAGAATATTGAGTAGAGTTCCCTGTGCTATACGGGAGGTCCTTATTAGTTATCTATTTTATGTATAGTAGTGTATGTATGTTAACGCCAAGCTCCTAATTTATCATTTCATCCAACGTTTCCCATTTGGCAACCGTAAGTTTCAAGATCTGTGAGTCTGTTTTATAAATAAGTTTGTTACACTTTTTAAATTAGATTCCACATTTAAGTGATATCATATATTTGTCTTTCTCTGACCTACTTCACTTAGTGTGGTAATCTCTAGATCCATCCATGTCGCTGCAAATGGCATTATTTTGCCTTTTTCTAATGGCTTAGTAATGTTCTATTGTATATATGTACCACATTTTTATTCTTGTCATTGGACATTTAGTTTGTTTCCAAGTCTTGGCTGTTGTAAATAGTGCTGCAGTGAACACTGGAGGGAGTGTATCTTTTCAAATTATGGTTTTCTCAGGATATAGGTCCAAGGATGGGATTGCTGGATCATTTGGCAGTTCTACATTTAGTTTTTTAAGGAAACTTCAAACTATTCTCCATAATGGTTGTACTAATTTACATTCCCACCAGTGGTGTAAGAGGATTCTCTCTTCTGCAAACCCTGTCCAGTATTTATTGTTTGTAGGTTTTTTGATGATAGCCATTCTGACTGATGAGGGGAGATACCTTATTATAGTTTTAAAAAAATTTTTTTAATTGGAGGATAATTGCTTTACAATATTGTATTAGTTTTTGCTGTACTACAACACGAATCAGCTATAAATATATACATAGTCTCTCCTTTGACCCTCCCTCCCAGCCCACTCCCATCCTACCCCTCTAGGTCATCACAGAGCACCAAGCTGAGAGCCCCCTGTGTTACCCAGCAGCTTCCCACCAGCTATCTATTTTACACATGGTAGTGTATACATGTCAATGCTGTTCTCTCAATTCATCACACCTTCTCTTTCCTCCATGTGCCCACAAGTCTGTTTTCTATATCTGTGTCTATTTCTGCCCTGCAAATAGTTACATCAGTACCATTTTTCTAGATTCCATATATATGTTACTATACGATACTTTTTCTGACTTAACTTGATTCTGTCTGACAGTGTCTTATGTCCACATCAGTACAAATGACCCAATTTTGTTCCTTTTTATGGCTGAGTAATATTCCATTGTTTGTATGTACCACAACTTTATCCATTCATTTGTCGATGGACATCTAGGTTACTTGCATGTCCTGGCTATTGTAATGGAGCTGCAGTGCACCTTGGGGTATGTGTGTCTTTTCAAATTATGGTTTTCTCAGGGTGCATGCCTGTTGGGTCATAAGGTAGTTTTATTCCTAGTTTCTTATGGAATCTCCATTCTCTTCTCCATAGTGCTGCATCAACTTATCTTCCCACCAACAGTGCAAGAGGGTTCCTTTTCTCCACATTTTCTCCAGGATTTATTGTTTGTAGAATTTTTGACTTTGGCCATTCTGATTGATGAGAGGTGATACCTCATTGTAATTTTGATTTGTATTTCACTAATGAGTGATGTTGAGTATCTTTTCATGTGTTTTTAGCCATCTATATGTCTTCTGTGAAAAAATGTCTGTTTAGGTTTTCTATCCACTTTTTGATTGGGTTGTTTTCCCGATATTGAGCTGCATGAGCTGCTTGGGTATTTTTGAGATTAATCTTTTGTCAATTGTTTCATTTGCTATTATTTTCTCCCATATGGAGAGTTGTCTTTCACTGCTTTGGTTAAATTTATTCCTAGATATTTTATTCCTTTTATGCAATTGTATATGAGTTTGTTATTTTAATTTCTCTGATAGTTTTTCGTGTATAGAAAGGCAACATTTTCATATATTCATTTTTGTATCCTGCAAATGTTCTGAATTGCTCTATAATTCTAATATTTTGTGTGTGTGTGTGGAGTCTCTAGAGGTTTCTATATATAATATGTCATCTGCAAATAGTGACAGTTTTACTTCCTCCTTTCCAATTTGGATGCTGTTTGCTTCATTTTCTTGCCTAATTGTTCTGCTAGGACTTCTAATACTATGTTAATAAAAGTGGTATGCATAGGCATCTTTGTCTTGTTCTTAATCTTAAAGGAAGGTTTCAGATTTTCTCCATTGAGTATGATGTTAGCTGTGGATTTGTCATATGTGGCCTTTATTATGTTGAGGTACATTCCCTCTGTACCCATTTTTTTGAGAGTTTTTAATCATAAGTGGATGTTGGATTTTGCCAACTACTTTTCTGTGTCTCTTGAGATGATTACATGATATTCATCCTTCATTTTGTCAGTGTGGTGTATCACATTCGTTGATTTGCAGATACTAAACCATCCTTGCATCTCCCAAATAAATCCCACTTGATCATGGTGTATGATCCTCTTTCTTTTCTTGGCTGTGCTCGGATCTTTGTTGCAGCACGTGGGCTCAGCCACTGAGGTGTATAGGCTCTCTAGTTGGTGTGCGTGGGCTTAATTCCCCCATGACATGTGGGATCTTGTTTTCCTGGCCAGCAGTCAAACCCATTTCCTTTGCATTGGAAGGTGGATTCTTAACCACCGGACTACTAGGGAAAGGCCCCCTTTTTTTGATGTTTAGAAGGAAGCTAGATTCCACATTAATTTCTGCTGAAATAAAGAAATAATGAAGGCAGCTCCTTCATTATTTCACTGAAAGAGACTGCATTACCACATTACAAATCAATGTCAGATGTAAGATAAATCAACAGATGAAAGAAACATTTTTCTGATTAATCAAAATTCAGTTTTTATAAGCAAAAAAAGAGAAAAACCTCAGCAAATTCAAAGCATTTTTTTTTTTACAATTCTTCGTTTACATCTGATTAGCCACCTATTTCTCCTTACATATGAAATTTTTTCATTGTTTTATTTTAATTCACTTTTAAAATGCTTTTTTTGTTGTTCAGTCACTAAGTCACATCTGACTCTCTACGACCCCATGGGCTAGAGCACTCCAGGGTTCCCTGTCCTTAAAGGTGGCCTTGATGGCGTTTTTCTCCATAGCATCCTTTCTCAGTATTTCCAAGAGATATTTCAGGAACTGAGAGAGAAGGTGTGATAGACATTTTATCATTTCCCCCAGAGGAGAAGACCTCAGTTCGTGGGTCGCTAGGAGAGGCCAAGCTGTTTACGCCCCCAGCCAGGTGTGAGCAGTGCCTGGGCCTGCTCACAGCCTTGTGAAAACTGCCACCTCTGAGGCTAGGACAGCACCCGCGGGGTTTTGTCCGCTGCCTCAGGCACCTTCTCTGGCTTTGGGAGTGGCAGTTGCATCTAATTCCGCAGCCATGTCAGAGTTGCCCTCTTAGCGTATCCCCACAGCCGCCAGCCCCAGCCTCTCCCTGGGAGCTTTGCCGGAGCTTCAGCACCCCACCCTCACGTTCTGCTGCAGGCCAAGGCTTGCCCCCCCTCCCTCAGCCCCTGCCCCCACCCTCTGCTCAGATGGTTTCGGAACCATACACAAAACATTTCTATACTACACACGAAAATTTTAAATGGCATGGCTAGTGTTGCCATTAAATGATACCAGAGAATCAGTTTTTGTCAACAATTTAAAGATTTGATTACAGCTTCTGAGTAGTTTTTTTAATTGAAATATAATTGATATATTAGTTTCAGCTGTACAAAATAGTGATTTGATATTTTTATACATTACAAAATGATCACTGTGATAACGCTGGTTATCATCTGTCACTATACAAAGTTATTACAATATTATTGACTCTACTCCTCATGCTGTACATTTCATCCTTGTGACTCATTTGTTTTTGTAACTGGATATTTGTGTCTCTTAATCTCCCTTACCTTTTTCACTCATCCCCACCCAACCCCCGCTTCTGCCCCCCAGAACCACCTGTTTGTTCTCTGTATCCGTGACTGTTCCCATTTTGTTATGTTTGCTCATTTGTTTTTTAAGATTCTAAGTGAAATCATATAATATTTATCTTTTTATGCCTGATTTAAATTTCACTTTGCATAAGTACCCTCTGGGTCTATCTATCTTGTTCCAAATGGCAAAGTTTCATTCTTTTTTATGACTAATATGCCAGTGTGTGTGTGTGTGTGTGTGTGTGTGTGTGTGTGTGTACATATATACACATATACCACCTTTTATTTATCTGTTCATCTGTTGATTGATATTTAGGTTGCTTCCACATCTTAGTTAATGCAAGTAATCCTGTGATGAATGTAAGGGTGCATATATCTTTTCAAATTAGTATTTTTCTTTTCTTTAGAAAAATCCCCAAAAGTAGAATTGCTATTTATACAGTAGTTCTACTATTAATTTTTAGGAACTGTACTCTTTTCTGTAGTGACTGTACCAATTTACATTCCCACCAACAGTGCACAAGAGTTCTCTTTTCTTCACATCCTTGCCAACACTTGTTATTTGTTGTCTTTTTGGTAATAGCCGTTCTGACAAGTACAAGATGTCAGTCTCCCTATGGTTTTAGTTTGCATTTCCCTGATGGGTACTGATGTTGAGCATCTTTTCTGTGTCTGTTGGCCATCTGTATGTTGTCTTTGGAGAAGTGTCTATTCAGGTTCTCTGCTCATTTTTGTTTTTTCTCTGCCCATTTTTGAATCAGGTTGTGTATTTTTTGTTGTTGATTTATATGACATCTTTGTGTATTTTAGTTATTAACTGCTTATCAGAAAAATCATTTGCACATATCTTCTCCCAGTTAGTAGGCTACCTTTTGGTTTCATTGATAGTTCCCTTTGCTATGCAAAAAATTTTTAATTTGATATAATCCCATTTGTTTATTTTGCTTTTGTTTCCCATGCCTGAGGAGACATATCAAAAATATATATAGATTGCTAAGACTATTGTCAAAGAGCATACAGTCTATGGTTTCTTCTAGGCAGTGGATGGTTTCAGGTCTTACATTTGAATCCAGTTCATTTTGAGTTTATTTTTGTATACAGTGTGATAAAGTAGTCCAGTTTGATTCTTCACATGTAGCTGTCCAGTTTTCCCAGCACCATTTATTAAAGAAGTTGTATTTTCCCCTTTGTGTATTCTTGTCTCTTTTGTTGGGATTAACTGACCATGTAATGTGGGTTTATTTCTAGGCTTTCAATTTTGTTCCACTAATCTATGTGTCTATTTTTTTGTACCACATTTTTTTTGGTTACTGTAGCAATGTGGCATAGTTTGAAATGAGGGACTGTAATGTTTCCAACTTTGTTCTTAAGATTCTTTTGCTTATTTAAGATTCTTTCTGTTTTCATAAAAGTTTTAGAATTACTTGCTCTAGTTCCACGAAAAATGCCATTGGTATTTTGACAGGAATTGCATTGACCCTGTTGATTGCCTTGAGGAATATGGTTGTTTAACAATATTAATTCTTCCACTCCATGTGCATTTGCTTGTGTCATTTTCAATTTCTTTCATCATTGTACAATAGTTTTCTAAATACAAGCCTTATACTTTCTTGGTTAGATTTATTCTTTGGTATTTTATTATTTTTTAGGCAACTGTAAATGGGATTGTTTCTTAACTCCTGTGATAGTTGTAGTTAGTGTATAGAAATGCAACAGATTTCTGTATATTAATATTTTGCAACATTACTGAATTATTCTAATATTTTGGTGGTGTCTTTAAGATGTTTTTACTATGTCATCTGCACATAGTGACAATTTTACTTCTTACTTTCCAGTTTGGATTTATTTTATTTCTTTTTCTGATTGCTATGGCTACAATTTCCAATACTATGTTGAATAAAACGCTCATAGTGGGCATCCTTGTCTTGGTCCAGATCTTAGAGAAAATGCTTTCAGCTTTCCACCCTTGAGTATTAGGTTGGTTATATGTTTGTCCCATCTAGCCTTTACTATGTTGAAGTATTTTCCCTCTACATTCACTGTAAGCTTTTTTAAAATCATAAATGAATGTTCAATTTTATCAGAAACTTTTAGTCACATCTATTGTGATGATCATGTGATTTCTATTACTCAATTTGTTAATATGGTCTTATCACACTGATTGATTTGTGTGTGTGTGGATATGGGACCATCCTTGTATTTTTGGAGTAAATGCTACTTGATCGTGGTGTATGATATTTTTAGTGTGTTGTTGAATTTGGTTTTCTAATATTTTGGTGAGGATTTTGACATCTATGTTCAGGAGCGATTGTTGTTGTTCAGTCATGTCCGGCTCTCTATGACCCCATGGATTGCAGGACGCCAGGCTCCCATCCATCACCATCTCCTGGGGCTTGCTCAAACTCATGTCCATCGAGTCAGTGATGCCATCCAGCCATCTCACTGCTGCTGTTCCCTTCTCCTCCTGCCTTCAATCTTTCCCAGCAGTCTATCAACCTGGGGAGTTCACCTTTGAGTGTCAGAAGTGATACTAGCCAGTAATTTTCTCTTTGAGGGTTGTCTTCTTCTGGTTTTGGTATCAGGGTGCTGCTGACCTCATAGGATGAGTTTGGAAGTATTCCTTCCTCTTCCATTTTTTGAAATAGTTTGAGAAGGATAGATGTTAACTCTTCTTTAAGTATTTGGCAGAATTTATCTGTGAAACTGTCTGGTCTAGGACTTTCGTTAGGAGATTTTTTTGTTTGTTTGTTTGTTTTTATTACTGGTGGAGAAGGAAATGGCAGCCCCCTCCAGTATTCTTGTCTGAAAAAGTCCATGGACAGAGGAGCCTGGCAGGCTACACTCCACAGAGTTGCAAAGAGTTGGACACGACTGAGTGACTAACACTTTATTACTGGCTCATTTTCACTACTGGTAGTCAGTATCTTCATATTCTGTTTCATCCTGATTCAGTCTTAGGACATTGTGTGTTTCCAGGAATTGATCTATTTCTTCTAGATTGTCCATTTTGTTGGCATATAATTGTGGTACTCTCTTATGACACTCTGTATTTCTACAGTTTGGTTATAACTTCTCTTTAGTTTCTGATTTTATTTGAGGCCTCTTTTCTTTTTTTGAGTTTGGCTAAAGGTTTACCAGTTTTTGTTTACATTTTCAAATAAGCAGTTCTTAATTTCCTTAATCTTTATTATTATTATCTCTTAGTCTCTCTTTCATTTGTTTCTGCTCTGCTCTTTATTAGTTCTTCCCTGGCTACTAACTTTCTATTCTTTTTTCTTTTCCTAGTTCATTTAGGTGCAAGGTTAGATTGTTTATTAGAAATTTTTCTTGTTTCCTGCGGTAGGCTTGTACTGCTATAAACTGCCTTTTTGGAACTGTTTTTGCCGTTTCTCATAGATTTTTGGATCAATGCTTACATTTTCAGTTGTTTCCGAGTATTTTTTAAATTTTCTCTTTGACTTCTTCAATGACACATTGGTTGTTTAGTGGGATATTTTTTTAGCCTCCACATGTTTTTTTTTTTTGGCAAATTTTTTCTTGTAGTTTATTTCTAGTCTCATAGTATTGTGTTTGGAAAAGATGCTTGATTTGATTTCAACTTTCTTTAATTTACTGAGACCTTTTTGGGGCCAAGTATGTGAATTATCCTGGAGAATGTTCCATGACCATTTGAAAAGAATATGTTTTCTGCTGCTTCTTAAATGAATGTTCTCTGTATGTGTCTATTAATTTCCTCTGATCTAAGGTGATGTTTAAGGCCTGCTTTTCCTTACTGATTTTCTGTCTGGATGATCTTTCCATTGATGTAAGTGGGGTGTTAGAGTCTCTTATTTATTTTGTTATTATCGATTTTCTTCCTTTTGTTAATATTTGCTTTATGTGTTCAGATGTTCTTATGTTGAATACATATAAATTTACATTTATTATATCTTCTTACAGGAGTTATCCCTTTATCATTATGTAATAACCTCTGTCTCCTGTTACAGTCTTCGTTTTAAAGTCTATTTTGTCTCATTGATACTCCAGTTTTCTTTTTATTTCCTTTTATATGGAGTACCTTTTTCCCTCCCCTCACTTTCTGTGTGTGCCTTCAACTCTGAAGTGAGTCTCTAGGCAGCATCTATATGGGTTTTATTTTTGTATTCATTCAGCCACTCTGATTTTAATCAGAGTTTAGTCTATTTACATTTAAAATAATTATTTCTGGGTATATACTTGCTGCCATTTGTTATTATTTTCTGGATCTTTTGTATTTCTCTTTTTTTTCTTTTGTTGCTCTTTGTAACTTGACTATCTCTGTATTATGTTTAGATTCCTTTCTGTTTTTTTTTTTCTGTGTCTATTACAAGTTTTTGGAGTGTGGTTACCATGAGGTTAAATATAGAAGTATAACTATATATGTAAATTTATATATATATGGTTATCTTAAGTTTGCATTCTAATAACTGTGCATTTTTACTCCTTCCCCCAACACACACACACACACACTCAAAGTTTTTGGCATAATATTTAATATCTAGTTGTTTTGTGTATCCCTTATTTGTGGATATAGAAGATTTTACTACTTTGCCTTTATAACTGGTTGATCCACTAACTTTACTGTTTGTGTTTATGAATGAGATTTTTCCTTTTATAATCACTGGCTTAATAGTGCTGAACTCTTAGCTTTAGCTTTTCTATAAAACTCTTTATTTCTCCTAAAAATCTGAATGATACCCATGTTGAGTAGAGTATTCTTGTAGGTTGTAGGCTTTTCTCTTTTATCAGTTTAAATATATAATGCCACTGTCTTCTGGCCTGCAGAGTTTCTGCTAAAACATCAGCTCATAGTTTTGTGGGAATTCTCTTATATATAACTAGTTGCTTTTATGTTGCTCTCGTTAAGAGTCACTCTTTTTAAAAACGTATTTATTTATCCTTTTTTGGCTGCCCTGGATCCTCATTGTCACGCATGGGCTTTCTGTAGTTGTGGAGGGTGGGGGCTACTCTTCATTGCAGTGTGCAGGCTTCTCACTGCTGTGGTTTCTCTTGTTGCAGAGCACAGCTCTAGGCACGTGGGCTTCAGCAGTTGTGGCTCACAGGCTCAGTAGCTGTGGCTCATGGGCTTAGTTGCTCTGTTGCATGTGGGATCTTCCAAGACCAGGGATCAAACCTGCATCCCCTGCATTCAGGCAGATTCTTAACTGGACCACTAGGCAAGTCCCAAGATTTCTCTGTTTATCTTCAATTTCTGTCATTTTAATTACACCGTATCTTGGTGTGGAACTCTTTGGGTTCATCTTGATTGAGGCATTGTGCTTCCTGGACCTGAATGTTTGGATCCTGTCCCAGGTTAGGAAAGTGTTTATCTTTACGTAAGTTCTCTGCCTCTTTTTTTCTCTCTTCTCCTTCATTATAGTGACCCCCTATAATGTGAATTTTAAGTATGACTGATGTTGTCTCAGAGGTCTCTTAAACGATCCTCATTTAGAAAAAAAATTTTTTTGTCTCTTCAGGTTGGATGATTTCTGTTATTCTGTCTTCTAATTTGCTGATCTCTTCCTTCCATCTAATCTATTGTTGGTGTCTTCTAGTGTATTTTTTATGACAGTTATTGTATCTTTCAGTTCTGTTTATTCTTCATATTTCTATTTTTTTTATTTATTTTAATTGGAGGCTAATTACTTTACAATATTGTATTGGTTTTGCCATACATTGACATGAATCCACCACAGGTGTACATGTGTTCCCCATCCTGAACCCCTCTCCCACCTCCCTCCCCATATCATCCCTCTGGGTCATCCCAGTGCGCCAGCCCCGAGCATCCTGTATCGTGCATCAAACCTGGACTGGTGATTCGTTTCACATATGATATTATACATGTTTCAATGCCATTCTCCCAAATTATCCCACCCTCTTCCTCTCCCACAGAGTCCAAAAGACTGTTCTATACATCTGTGTCTCTTTTGCTGTCTTGCATACAGGGTATCATTACCATCTTTCCAAATTCCATATATATGTGTTAGAATACCGTATTGGTGTTTTTCTTTCTGGCTTACTTCACTCTGTATAATAGGTTCCAGTTTCATCCATCTCATTAGAACTGATTCAAATGAATTCTTTTTAATGGCTGAGTAATACTCCATTGTGTATATGTACCACAGCTTTCTTATCCATTCATCTGCTGATGGACATCTAGGTTGTTTCCATGTCCTGGCTATTATAAACAGTGCTGCAATGAACATTGGGGTACATGTGTCTCTTTCAATTCTGGTTTCCTCGGTGTGTATGCCCAGCAGTGGGATTGCTGGGTCATAAGGCAGTTCTATTTGCAGTTTTTTAAGGAATCTCCACACTGTTCTCCATAGTGGCTGTACTAGTTTGCATTCCCACCAACAGTGTAAGAGGGTTCCCTTTTCTCCACACCCTCTCCAGCATTTATTGCTTGTAGACTTTTGGATCGCAGCCATTCTGACTGGTGTGAAATGGTACCTCATTGTAGTTTTGATTTGCACTTCTCTGATAACGAGTGATGTTGAGCATCTTTTCATGTGTTTGCTAGCCATCTGTATGTCTTCTTTGGAGAAATGTCTGTTTAGTTCTTCGGCCCATTTTTTGATCGGGTCGTTTATTTTTCTGGAATTGAGCTGCAGGAGTTGCTTGTATATTTTTGAGATTAGTTGTTTGTCAGTTGCTTCATTTGCTACTATTTTCTCCCATTCTGAAGGCTATCTTTTCACCTTGCTTATAGTTTCCTTTGTTGTGCAGAAGCTTTTAAGTTTAAATAGGTCCCATTTGTTCATTTTTGCTTTTATTTCCAATATTCTGGGAGGTGGGTCATGGCCGATCCTGCTGTGATGTATGTCGGAGAGTGTTTTGCCTATGTTCTCCTCTAGGAGTTTTATAGTTTCTGGTCTTACATTTAGATCTTTAATCCATTTTGAGTTTATTTTTGTGAATGGTGTTAGAAAGTGTTCTAGTTTCATTCTTTTACAAGTGGTTGACCAGTTTTCCCAGCACCACTTGTTAAAGAGATTATCTTTTCCCTGTTGCATATTCTTGCCTCTTTTGTCAAAGATAAGGTGTCCATACGTGAGTGGATTTATCTCTGGGCTTTCTATTTTGTTCCACTGATCTATATTTCTGTCTTTGTGCCAGTACCATGCTGTCTTGATGACTGTGGCTTTGTAGTAGAGCCTGAAGTCAGGCAGGTTGATTCCTCCAGTTCCATTCTTCTTTCCCAAGATTGCTTTGGCTATTCGAGGTTTTTTAAGCTCTTTGTTAAACTTCTCACTGTGTTCATGATTCAATAAACCCAGGTGAAGATCTTTATGATTATCATCTGGAACTCTTTATTGGATAGATTCTTTATTTCTACTTAGTTCTTCTTTTGGGGTTTTGCCTTGTTTCTTCATGTAGAGAATATTCCCCTGTCTCCTCATTTTGCTTAATTCTCTGTTTATTTCTATGTATTATATAGGTCAGTAATTTTTCCTGATCTTAGAGAAGTGCCCTTATATAGGAGATGTCCTGTGGGGCCCAGCAGCACACTCCCCTCTTGTTTCCGGCGCTATGCCCTCTAGGGTGCTCCCATATGCACTGCTGCGGGGGTCCTTCTATTGCGTTGGGGCCAACTAATGTGGGAGGGCTGTTAGGCATGGCTGGCCCCAGGCTTAGTTGATGGCCAGGCCCTGACTCCTGCAATGACTGCCAGCTCCCTGGTGGGTGAGTCCCAGTTCAGTTGCTTGTATAGCTTGGAGTCCTGGGGTTTGTCCTGACCTGCTGGTGGGCAGGTCCCACCACAGTGGCTTTGCAGTATGTACAGTCACCGCGCTGGTTTCAGCCTGTTGACGGGTAGGCCCATGTCCCAGCGTGGCCAGCTGTGCAGTCCAAGGAGTCACAGTGCTGCTGCCAGCTTACTGGAGGATGCGTAAGCCTCTGGCACTAATAGGCTAGAGGGAGAACTCCAAAACGGTGCTTGCCAGCATAAACATCCTCATAGCAGAATGGGCTTCCCATAGAAGAATGCTGTCAGCATCTGTGTTCCCAAGGGGAGTTCCAGTTTTCTTCTGCTTTTCAAGGGTGCTAAGATCAGCAAGTGGGTCTGACTCAGGCTTCTTTCTACTGCGATTCAGAGTGTGTGAGATTTTATGCATGCCCTTTAAGAATAGTCTATGCTTTGTACAGCCCTCTGGTTTTATGGCTTTCCCATACACAAGCCCCATTAGCCTTCAAAGCCAGACATTCCTGGGGCTTGTCTTGGTGCAGGAACCCCAGGATAGGGAGTGTGACATGAGGCTCAGTCTCCTTGATCACTGGGGAGAATTTCTGCAGTTGTGATTATCTTCTCATTTGTTGTCTCCTACCCAGGTGATGTGTATCGTGACTGTACTGTATCATCTCATAATTCCTTCTTTATATCTCTCAGTTCAGTTCAGTCACTCAGTCGGGTCCGACTCTTTGCGACCCCATGAATCGCAGCACGCCAGGCCTACCTGTCCATCACCATCTCCCGGAGTTCACTCAGACTCACGTCCATCTATTCCGTGATGCCATCCAGCCATCTCATCCTCTGTCATCCCCTTCTCCTCCTGCCCCCAAACCCTCCCAGCATTAGAGTCTTTTCCAGTGAGTCAACTCTTCTTATGAGGTGGCCAAAGTACTGGAGTTTCAGCTTTAGCATCATTCCTTCCAAAGAAATCCCAGGGCTGATCTCCTTCAGGATGGACTGGTTGGATCTCCTTGCAGTCCAAGGGAATCTCAGCAGTCTTCTCCAACACCACAGTTCAAAAGCATCAATTCTTCGGCGCTCAGCCTTCTTCACAGTCCAACTCTCACATCCATACATGACCACAGGAAAAACCATAGCCTTGACTAGACGGACCTTAGTCGGCAAAGTAATGTCTCTTGCTTTTTAATACACTATCTAGGTTGGTCATAACTTTCCTTCCAAAGAGTAAGTGTCTTTTAATTTCATGGCTACAATCACCATCTGCAGTGATTTTGGAGCCCAAAAAATAAAGTCTGACACTGTTTCCACTGTTTC
>SJYT01074779.1:37868-84544 GCA_006410635.1 Cephalophus harveyi | reverse complement strand
TGAAACTCCAGTACTTTGGCCACCTCATGCGAAGAGTTGACTCATTGGAAAAGACTCTGATGCTGGGAGGGATTGGGGGCAGGAGGAGAAGGGGACGACCGAGGATGAGATGGCTGGATGGCATCACTGACTCAATGGATGTGAGTCTGAGTGAACTCCGAGAGATGGTGATGGACAGGGAGGCCTGGCGTGCTGCTATTCATGGGGTCGCAAAGAGTCGGACACGACTGAGCGACTGAACTGAACTGAACTGAACTGAATGCTATCCAGGAGTTCTATCTGCCACTCCCCCAGCCTCTACAGTGATGTAGCTTATGACTCAGTACTTTGGATAAGATAAGTAAATGGGTCTCATTGGCTGTGTCCTGTACAGTTGGGGAAGCTACTTTGCCCAGGTTTTAATTGCAGTGGTGGTTGCTGAGTTTTAGGAGTTCTTTGTGTATTCTGGATATTAATCTCTTATAGGATTTGCAAATACTTTATCCCATTCTGTGGATTGCCTTTTCTCTCTCGGTAGTTTGGAATTTTACACAAAAGCTTAAATTTTGGTAGTGTCCAATTGATATATTTGTTTCCTTTGTTGCCTATGCTTTTTGTGTCATATACAAGAAAGCACTGTCATATCCTTTTCCTAGTACTTTTATATTTAGGCTTTGGATCCATTTTGCGTTAATTGTTAAATGTGGCATATGATAAAGGACCAATTTCATTCTCTTGCATCCAGTTTTTCCAGGACCATTTGTTGAAAAGAGTCCTTTCTACCACTCAGTAGCTCTAGAACCTTTGTCAAAATCATTTATATATGAAGGGGTTTATTGTGGGGTTTTTTTAGTTACTGTTATTTATATTTCTTTCCATAAGCCAAGACACAATATTTTGATTGCTTCAGCTTTGTAGTAAACTTTGAAATCAGGAAGTATAAGTCTCTAGCTTTGCCCTTTAAAAATTATTTAAGTTATTTGTGGCCCCAATGGCACCCCACTCCAGTACTCTTGCCTGGAAAATCCCATGGACGGAGGAGCCTGGTAGGCTGTAGTCCATGGGTCGCTAAGAGTCGGACACGACTGAGCGACTTCCCTTTCACTTTTCACTTTCATGCATTGGAGAAGGAAATGACACCCACGCCAGTGTTCTTGCCTGGAGAATCCCAGGGACGGGGGATCCTGGTGGGCTTCCATCTATGGGGTCGCACAGAGTTGGACACGACTGAAGCGACTTAGCAGCAGCAGCAGCAACATTCCACGTGAATTTTAGAATGGGCTTTTTATATCTGTAAAAAAAAAAAAAAAAAGTCATTAGGGTTTTAGTGGAAATTGCATTGAATTTATGTATCATTTTATGTAATACTATCATCTCAACAATAATAAGTCTTTCAGGCCATGATTAAAGAATGTCTTTCCATTCATTTGTCTTTACAATCTTTTTTTAATTGAGGGGAGTTTAATCAACAACTGTTGATGGAGGTACTCCCTACAAAGTGAGAGAAATTGGAGATGGTGACACCCTGGGACAAGCAGAACTGAGAAGGCTCACCTTCAGCTTACATACAAAACACTATTTTCCAAAAATACTCATGCCAATCAGAGATCTTTTCTAGATGATTCCATGGCTACAAGTCAACATAAGCCAAACATTTGGGCCAAGATGGAAAGAGATCTGGAAGGTCAGGGGCTTCTTCTTAGATCTTTCCTTCCTCTATCAGATGATTTTAGCTTTACAAATTCTTTCAGATATGCCCCATCTCTCTAATTCTTATATCATAATCACACTCTTTTCCTACACTTTCATTATATTTCTGTCTCAAGGATAGCCTCACATCAATAACGATGAAAACAATGACCATGATGCTATTTGTTCTAACTATGTGCCAAACACTGTGCTAAATGCTATAAAAATATTATCATCTCTGTTTCTTAAAAAGTGTGAAGTAGGCAGTGTTAGTCCCATTTTATATAAGGCACGTCTCGCTTCATTGTGCTTTACTGTGTTGTGTTTTGCAGATACTGCATTTTTTTAAAAAAAATTGAAGGTTTGTGGCAATCTTGCACTGTCAGATGATGGTTAACATTTTTTTAGTGATAAATTTTTTTTTTTTTTTTAAATTTTTATTAATTTATTTATTTTTGGCTGTGCTGGGTCTTCGTTGCTGTGTGTTGGCCTTCTCTAGTTTTGTTTCTGTACTTTAGCAATGTTTTATAATTTTTAGTTGACAGTCTTTTACCTCCTTGGGTAAATCTATTCCTAAGAAATTTATTCTCTTTGACGCTTTTGTTACTGACTAGGGTTCTTGGTGAACTTCCCCGGTGACTCAGAGATTAAGAATCCCCTTGCCAATGCAGGAGACAAGGGTTCCATCCCTGTGTCGGAAAGATCCCCCAGAGAAGGAAATGACAACCCACTCCAGTATTCTTGCCTGGGAAATTCCATGGACATGGACGGAGGAGCCTGGAGGGCTACAGTAGTCCATGGGGTCACAAAAGAGTCGGACACAACTTAGCGACTAAACACCAATAACAGGGTTATTGGCATTCCCCAATCAATAGAATTGGCTAGAGACCAGACAGGAAGTTCAGGCAAGGTTTTATTGGGGCCCCTGCTGCAGCAGAGGGGAGAGCCAGAACAAACAGCACTTTCCCTTGCTTGCTTGCTCCGCAGGCAGGGGCAAACTTCTTCTTTACTTGTGGGGAGGGTGGTGGTGTGTTTGGGGTCTGGCTGCAGGTGTGGCTTGGGTGTTTTGCCTACCCTGTAGGTGGTGGTGTGTGCAAGGGGCATGTGCAGTACCCACTCCAGGCTCCTCAAAAGTGGCAACTGGGTTGTTTGGTCTCTTTGTACATTTTGGGGTCCAGAATTTGCCCCAAGTACACGTGCGTGCAGTTATTTTTATCCCCATACAGATGGTTTGTATTTTGTTCCTGGAGTAAAGGAGTGTCCAGGTGCAAGCATTATGTGTTTCAGTAAAGGGTCCCAGATTCCAGCCTGTCTCATTCCTTGCTGAGAAACTCTACGCCCTTATTCTTGAGGGGTAGGGACTGAAAGTCTCTGCTTCTGAAACTTCTTCCTGCTGGACAGGGGCCACAGACCCCAGCCTACTACAGAGCTGGGTACAAGTCCCTCACTGTTGCAAGGACCTGTAAGGACCTGGGCCACTTCTACTGAAAGGGGCTGAATTCTTTGAGCCATCATGAGCCTTACTTCAAGTTGCTGGAGCCTATAAAGACACAAACTTAACCAAAAACTTAAACAAACAAGGGCTAAAAAGAACAACAATAGCCATTAAAGGGCCTAGAAAGGGAAGGAATCAGGGTAACTCTGGGTTTCTTAGCTGTCAGCCAGACCAGGGAGGTGATATTGCCCCTACCAAAATTATGAAGCCACTTTGCCTGGGGCATATATTTCCTTAATGTTAACTTTTACATGTCCGGTTGCATTGATCCAAGTGCAGTTTGTGCAGTTAATGCACAAACTCTCTTCTCCCAGAGGGGCCAGACAATTGTCAAGAACCACACCAGCCAAGAAAACAAGAGAGATCCCAAGTCCTGTTAAGGCTTCAAATAGGAGCCCACCCACTCCATCATTTTACTTCTCTGTTATTGGTCTCTGTTTGTTAAATTAATTATTTTTTGGCTGTGCTGGGTCTCCCTGAGACACGCGGGCTCTTTGTTGCTGCGAGTAGGCTTTCTTTGGTTGCGGTGCCAGGGCTTCTCATTGCAGTGGCTTCTCTTAATTGTGGAACATGTCCTCCAGAGTGTATGGACTCATTTGTTACGGTGCGTGGGCTTAGTTGCCTAGTGGCATGTGGAATGTGAGATCTTAATTCCCAGACGTAGGATCGAACCTACGTCCCCTGCATGAGCAGGCTGATTCTTAACCACTGAACCATCAGGGAAGTCCTAGATGGTACCTGTCTTTTGACTAGGTATCTCAGATCTTCCACTGGCTCACTGGGGCATTGTTCTTCTGTTGTGACCTGCAGGGTTTCTGGTAGTAAAGCTTTAGTCTGGACAAATGTACCCAACTAGACATCCCTTGCAATTTTACAGCAGTGGGGATGGCTAAAATTACTTTACAGTGACTCTTTCATTCAGCAATAATTGCCTTCGGGAGAACCTCTTTCCAGGTTTTAAGAAGAACTTGGTCCCCAGGGTTTGTTTATTTGTTTTGTTTTGGCTTTTTTAGTTTTTTTCTGTTTTGGCTGTGCTGAGTCTTTGTTGCTTTGCAAGGGCTTTCTCTAGTTGTGGCCAGCAGGCCCTCAGTAGTTGAGGCTATGAGCGTAGAGCATGGGCTCAGTAGGTGTGGCACAGAGGCTTAGTTGCTCTGTGGCATGTGCGACCTCCCCAGGTCAGGGGTCAAGCCCACGTCCCCTGCACTAGCAGGCAGATTTCTTTTTTTGGCTACGCGGGGTCTTTGTTACCGTGCATGGGCTTTCTATGATTGTGG
This sequence comes from Cephalophus harveyi, assembly GCA_006410635.1. Taxonomy (NCBI): domain Eukaryota; kingdom Metazoa; phylum Chordata; class Mammalia; order Artiodactyla; family Bovidae; genus Cephalophus; species Cephalophus harveyi. The sequence continues at coordinate 80,107 of SJYT01074779.1, read as the reverse complement.
TGGGAGGGCGCTGTTCTCTAGCTGCCCTGTGCAAGCTTCCCATTGCAATGTGTGCTCTTGTTGCAGAGCATGGGCTCTGGGGAATGTGGGCTTCAAGAGTTGTGGCACGTGGGCCTAGTTGCCCCATGGCACGTGGAATCTTTGCAGACCAGGGATTGAACCTGTGTCCCGTGTATTAGCAGGTGGGTTCTTAACCATTGGATCACAACAGAAGTCCCTCCAGGGTTTATTTGCAAAGAAAAGGCTCCTTTCTCTGTAGTTTTAGTGGGAGCCGGGAGTGCCTTGTGGGAAATGTCCTAAAGTACCTTCTGAATTGGTCCTAGATTAATAATATATCTCAGGGCCTGGTTCACTTTCTCATCAGTGAATGTCAGTTAGTAAGAAAAGGCCTCCCATAGGTCGTTTCAATGTGCTAAGTCTCAGATCACTCCCAGGGGCTACAAGGACCCTGAGGACTGCAATAGGAAGCAAGTTGGTCCAGAGTGCCTGAGTTTCTTGGCAGAGCTTTGCTAAGGTTTTCTTTAAAGTTTGGTTCATTTTCCCTACCTTCCCTGAAGACTGGAGGTGTCAAGCAGTGTGTAGCTTGTAGTCTATTCCTAGGGCCATTGTGAGCCCCTGTATGATTCTGGCTATTGGAGAGGGCCCCTTATCACCCTGGAGGGACGTTGGAAGTCCAAACTAAGGAATTATTTCTTTAAAAAGAGACTTACAGACATCCATAGACTTTTCAGGTCAGCTGGGAAACACTTCACCCCATCCTGTGAAAGTATCAATAAACACTAGAAGATATTTATGTCCCGATCATGCAGACATTTGGGTGAAATCTAACTCCCAGTCTTCCCCTAGATATATCTCTCAGCGTTGAATAGACCTGAAGAACGAAGTGGGTATTGGATGGATCTGTGGGTTGTTGCAGGTATATAAATCAGACAAGCATTATTTGTTTTATTGTTCTTTTTACCACCTCCCTGAAAAAGCCTTTGGCATCAAGTCCCATAGTGCATCCCTCCCATAGTGGGTGGCATCATGTAAGCTCTTAGTGAGTTTCCACTGTTGGGCTTCAGGGATTAGAAACTTCGCCTCCTTCTTATACCAGTCTGTGCTTCAGTTCTCATAGCCCAATTCCTCAGCATTTATTCCCCTGGGGAGTACTGGGGGAGGCTAGGAAGTTCAGGGAGGCCAATCACTAGAGCCAAATTTGTTCAGGTTCCAGGTGCCTGTTTTGCAGTTTGATCAGCATTTCTGTTCCCTTGGCTCACAGAAGGTCCATCCCTCTGGTGTCCCTACAGTGGATTACAAGAAGCTGCACTGCTTCTAAAAGAGCCAGAACCAAATCTTTATGTCTCATGGGGGTATTAATAGCAGTTAACAGTCCTCTTTCTTTCCAAATGGCAACAGGAGCGTGTAGCACCTGAAGCCCATTTTTAGAATCAGTGAAATATTTAGTTTCTTGCTGTTCAGTCACCAAGTTGTGTCTGACTCTCTGACCCCATGAATTGCAGCATGCCAGGCTTCCCTGTCCTTCACTGTCTCCCTGAGTTTGCTCAAACTCATGTCCGTTGAGTCAGTGATACCATCCAACCATCTCATCCTCTGTTGCCCTCTTCTCCTCTTGCCCTCAATCTTTCCCAGCATAAGGGTCTTTTCCAGTGAACCGGCTCTTTGCATCATGTGGCCAAAGTATTGAAACTTCAGCTTCAGCATCAGTCCTTCCAATGAATATTCAGGACTGATCTCCTTTAGGATGGACTGGTTGGATCTCCTTGCAGTCCAAGGGACTCTCAAGACTCTTCTCCAGCACAATTCAAAAACATCAATTCTTCGGCACTCAGCCTTTTTTATGGTCCAGCTCTTTTTCACATGCACACATGAGTACTGGAAAAACTATAGCTTTGACTATAGGGAACTGTGTCAGTAAAGTGATGTCTCTGCTTTTTAATACACTGTCTAGGTTTGTCATAGCTGTTCTTCCAAGAAGCAAGCGTCTTTTAATTTCATGGCTGCAGTCACTGTTCTCAGTGATTTTGGAGCCCAAGAAAATAAAATCTCTCAGTTTCCACTTTTCCCCCATCTATATCCCCTGAAGTGATGGAATCAGATGCTATGATCTTAGTTTTTTGAATGTTGAATTTTAAGCAAGATTTTTCACTCTCCTCTTTCACATTCCTCAAGAGGTTCTTTAGTTCCTCTTCACTTTCTGCCATCAAAGTAATATTATTTGTATATCTGAAGTTGTTATTTCTCCTGGCAATCTTGGTTCCAGCTTGAGCTTCATCCAGCCTGGCATTTCTCATGATGTACTCTGCATAGAAGCCTACTAGGCTCCTCCATCCATGGGATTTTCTAGGCAAGAGTACTGGAGTGGGGTGCCATTGCCTCCTCTAGAAGTTAAATAAACAGAGCTAATGATATACAGCCTTGACATACTCCTTTCCCAATTTTGAACCAGTCCATTGTTCTATGTCCAGTACTAACTATTGCTTCTTGACCTGTATACAGGTTTCTCAGGAGACAGGTAAGGTGGTCTGGTAGTCCCATCTCTTTATGAATTTTCCACAGTTTGTTGTGATCTACACAGTCAAAGGCTTTATCATAGTCAATGAAGCAGACGTAGATATGTTTTGGAATTCCCTTGCTTTCTCTATGATCCAACGGATATTAGCAGTTTGATCTCTGGTTCCTCTCTTTTCTAAATCCAGTTTGTATATCTGGAAGTTCTCAATTCATGTACTTGTGAAGCCCAGCTTCAAGGAGTTTGACCTGAATCTTGCTAGCATGTGAAATGAGTACACATTCTTATCCTTCGCTAATTGCAAAGCTCTCAGTGATACAATCAGTTCATCCTTTTGGGTGGCATGGCCTTGGCTTTTGTGACTTCATCTTGCCTAACTATGACATACCCCACCTTTCAGGTTCCCATTTCTACAAAACTGCTCCCACCAGTAAATCTTTTGACCTCAGGGCTATCTAAAGGCTCATCTAGAAGATCAGACCCACTGGAGTAAATTTATTCTGTGGTCTCTACGTGTGTGTGCTTAGTTGTGTCTGACTCTTTGCAACCCCATGGACTGTAGCCTGCCAGGCTCCTCTGTCTATGGAATTTTCCAAGCAAGAATACTGGAGTGGGTTGCCATTTCCTCCTCCACAGCATCTTACACTGATGCAATAAGTCTCCACTCTCAACCACTGAAAACAGTTGCCAGGTTCAGGGTTTTGCACACTTTAAAGTGATGTCTGTGGTGTCCACTAGAAGGAACTAATATCTTGTGAACCTTCCTCCAGTCAACCAATGATATCCTCTGATTTCCAGCACAGATTGTACCTGATGAGGGGTTAACCATCTAAGTTGTCCCAGGGTGAGCTTAGAAACCTAATTTATCAACAGGGCTGTGGCTGCTACTGCCCCAGGCAGCTTGGCTGTCCCAGGACCACCGAGTCCAGTTGCTTTGAAAGATAAGGCACTGGCTTCTGATCTGGTCCCAGCTTTTGGATCAGGACACCTAGTGCTATCCCTGACCTCCCGTGAACACATAGGGTAAAGGGCTTGCCCTACTTTGGAAGCCCCAGTGCTGGTGCTCTACTCAACTCAGCCTTGAGAGTCTCAAAAGCCCACTGGCGGTCATAGTGTCATTAAAGAGGTTCCCTTTCTCCTCCCGTTAGAGCCTCATATAGGATTTTGCTATAATTTGGAATCCAGATACAACAAAAGCCAGTTATCCTGAGAAAGCTTCAAGCCTCTCTCTTTGTGGTTGGAGATGGTAATGCACTAATGGCTATTTCAATCTTTAGCCAGAGGTCATGCCTCTAGGGTAAAAAAAAAAAAAAAAAATCCCAAATATCAAAACCATTGCTGTGAGATCTGAACCTTGGTTGGAGAGGCTTTATATCCCCTTTCTGCTAGAAAATTTAGGCCTCTACACAGTATTTTGATCTGAATCTTGTCTAGTCTCACTACTTATCAGTTATTATCAACATATTGTAAGCAGAGCTCCCTTCTCAAGGCTCAGGTCTCTCATTTCCCTTTCTAATGCATTTCCAAAAAGTTGGAGGCTGTCCCCCCAAACCTGCAGAAGCACTGTCCTTATATATTGGGTAGCCTCCAGGGTGTCAGGGCCCCTCCATTCAAAAGCAAAAAGGTATTGAGAGTTTGGATGGAGGGGAATAAAGAGAAGTGCATCTCTTTTACTTTGGTTCGAAACAGAGAAATACTGAGCACTCCCTGGCAGTTGACAGTCCATGGGGTCGCAAAGAGTAGGACACAACTAAGCGACTAAGCACAAGCACCCTGGCAGTTGGGTGAGGAGTGAACATGCTTTTGGACCGGTGGGTAAACAGGGATGATGGCCTCATTCACTGTTCCTAAGTCTTGCACAAATGAATACTCCCCACTAGGCTTCTGAATGGGGAGAATGGGGGTGTTGCAAGGGAATCGGCAGAGCCTAATGAATCTGTGTTTTAGGAATTTGCTGAGTAATGATTGAATTCCCCTCAGGGCCTCAGGCTTTAAAGGATATTGTCTCTTCCATGGGTATTTCTCCCCAGGCCTTAGCCTTATTTTTATTGGGGGAACAAGTTTTTATACTTCCTGGCATCGAGGGAAGCCAAACTGCAAGATACACTTGTTCTCAAATTTCTTGGGGGAGGTCTTGGAGAATATTTTGACACCCAACAGGTAGATCATCTGAGGCTACTGATAGATAGATTCTCTGTTCAGATTCTTTACATTCTTGGACTTCACCCTGTCCTAAGAATATACTGTAGGCTTTCCTTGCGGCTCAGATGGTAAAGAGTTTGCCTGCAATGCAGGAGACCTGGGTTCATCCCCTGGGTCAGGAAGATCCCCTGGAGAAGGGCGTGGCAATCCACTCCAGTATTCTTGCCTGGAGAATCCCATGGACAGAGAAGCCTGGTGGGCTACAGTCCATGGGGCTACATAGATGACTGGTGAGCTACAGTCCATAGGGTCACATAGGACATGACTGAGCAACTAACACACACCTGAGGATATACTAGCTCCTAACTTATTTAGCAAATCTCTCCCAAGGAGGGGAACAGAGTATGCTAGCAGGTACAAAAAGAGTGAGTTAAATAATAAAGGACCTGACTCTGCAGGCAGGGGACACCATCAACCTCCATCACAATGCAGTCATGACTGGGTTGCCACATCAAGAGTGACCCACGTCTCCACTGAAGTAATGAAGGTGAATCAAGCAGGATCTGGAGTCAGGCAGGCACTCGGGCCCCATCAGTTGGTGTGTGGGAATCTCTCATCCAAGAGATTCACAAGGTACTGGGGCCAGTTGGGGTTGTCCCCAGGTGTCCCACAGGAGAGTGCTCAGGACATTCCCCCTTGTAGTGCCCCTCTTTCTGACAAAAGGTGCATTGTTTTGGGCTAAAGCTGATTTCTTGGTCATCTCTCCAGCCCCCTCGGCCTTCCAGGGTCCCCTCTGGGGGGTTAATCAGAGCAGCCAAAAGCTATATTTTCTTCATTAGCCTTTTATCCTTACTGGCCGCCTTTGTTATATCTCTGTTGTTGCAGACCTTGAAGACTGCCTCTACCAAGGCTGACAGTGGGATTTGGGGCCCAGTATGAAGCTTTTGTAATTGTATCTGGATGTCAGGAGTAGCCTAGGTGATTAAATTCATGGCCAGTATGTTCTTCCCTTCTGTGGACTCTGGGTCTGTATTGGTGTCCTTCTTGAATGCTTCTCTCACCTGGCCCAGGAAGACTGGTTTTCATCTTTTTCCTGTTCAACCCCTCGGACTTTATCAGAATTTATGAGCTTCACCATACACCTTTTCATTCCTTCTGATAGACAAGTAATATATTGTCTTATCCTAGCTTGGCCTAAACGATCTTCATAGTCCCCATATGGGTCATGTTCTGGGATTGCATCCCCTCCCACCTGGCAAATTTAGTTGTGTGAATTGGTGGCCAGTAGGCCATCTACATGTTCCCTGGCCTTTCTCAGTATATGCTTCATTTCATCCTGGGTGCAGCGGTGGGCCAGAATAACCATGCTGTCCTGCCAGGAGAGAGAGACTGCCAACCCCAGACTGACAAATAATCCCTAAACTTGCCAGGGTTCTCTGAGATCCTGCCAAACTTCTTCTCACAGGTTAACCCAATTAGTTTAGGATCTCTCTTTGGGATCTTGCAGGGGCCCCTTGAAACACCCCCAAAGTTAACTGGAAATCAAGAGAATTTTAATTAGAATTTGATATTTGGGAAGTTAGTCAAAAAATTTTAAGAGTTTTAAAATACCCAGTTAGATCGGATCATAGGTTTCTGTGAAAAAATACTCCTTGAACTAAGGTGGGGGAAAGAATCCAAAATAAATATAGATCACTTAAAGGCACAGAAACTCACATAGTCCAACATCGAAAGTAGCATTGCAGGACAACTTTGTTCTCTTATGACAGAGAAACCAAATCCAGGCATGTATCAGCCTACTCTTATTAAAAATCCATTTACCTAATCAAATTGAATCCAACTTTAGAAGACTTGGACCACATACAAAATTCTCTTCTCAGTGTTCCTCTTCCACAAATCAAAACTTTCTGTAGTTATATCTTGCCCCTTCTTTTCCTCATTCAAAAATAGCCAGCTGTAGGACAAAATCACCATTTTTTATCTTTCAACAAAATGTATTTCCATTCCTCATACTTTCTTTTCTGAAAACAAATTCTACTTTCCTTAAGTGATCATGAACTGTCTTCTAAATTAACATTCTATAGATTGGTAAAGAACATCTCAAGTTGGCACCTGACACCTTTAGTTTTTCTCTCATGAAACACAAGAATTCCCTTGTGGCTCAGATAGTAAAGAATCTGGCTGTAATGTGAGAGACCCAGGTTCGATCCCTGAGTTGGGAAGATCCCCTGGAGAAGGGAATGGCAATCCACTCCAGTATTCTTCCCAGAAGAATTCCATGGACAGAGAAGCCTGGTGGGCTACAGTTCATGGGGTTGCAAAGAGTCAGACATGACTGAGCGACTACATTCTCACTTCTTTCTTTTTCACTTTCATAAAAAGACAAAAGTAGGTAAATTTAGATCTGTTTTGTAATTAATGTTTCAATACTTTATCTTATTTGAAATGGCCTGGATATTCAATGAATTCCTATCACTTAATTTGATTTCAGTTTACCAAAATTTGGAGAGACTGTATTAGATGGACAGAATTATTCCTATTGAGTTTACCAAAAAGTTCCTATCCCAGTTACATTTACTTAAAATTTTAATTGTATCAGGTTGTCTTCCCTGTTGACAGATTTCATAATAAAAGCAATATGCACTTATGACTCTCAGTAACCCTAAGAACAATGAAAGTATTGTACTTAATGTTTTGTTTTTTTTCCTTGGCTGCACTGAGTCTTCATTGCTACATGCGGGCTTTCTTTAGTTGTGGCAAGCGGGGGCTACTCTTCATTGCAGTGTGTAGGCATCTGGTTGCACTGACTTATTTTGTTGCAGAGCACAGGCTCTAGGTGTGAAGGCTTCAGTAATTGCACCATGCCAGCTCAGTGATTGTGGCACACAGGCTTCATTGCCCAGCAGCATGTGGGATCTTCCCGGACCAGGGGTTGAAACCAGTGTCCCCTGCATTGGCCAGCGGATTCTTAACCACTGGACCCCTAGGGAATCCTGTACTTAATGTTGATAACTTTAAAGACAGATCTGTATTAATGAAACCTACAAGCTTAAGCTAGCTCTAATACCAGACACTGATTAAATATTGAATATCTCCCAGATCACATGAATATTAAATGTTATCTGATAGCGTTGTTCAGTTGGTAAGTCATGTCTTACTCCTTCTGACCCCATGAACTACAGCACATGTGGCTGCCCTGTCCTTCACTGTCTCCTGGAGTTTGCTCAAACCCATGTCCACTGAGTTGGTGACGCCACCCAACCATCTCATCCTCTATCAACCCCTTCTCCTTTTGCCCTCAATCTTTCCCATCATCCGGGTCTTTTCCAATGAGTAGGCTCTTTGTATCAGGTGGCCAAAGTATTGGAGCTTCAGCACTGGTCTTTCCAATAAACAGTTAGGGTTAATTTCCTTTAGGATTGACTGGCTTGATCTCCTTGCTATCCAAGGACCTCTCAAGAGTCTTCTCCAGCACCGGAGTTTAAAAAAAAATCTATTCTCTGACACTCAGCCTTCATTATGGTCCAACTCTCACATCTATACATGACTACTGGAAAATCATACCTTTGACTATATGGACCTTTGTCATCAAAGTGATATCTCTGCTTTTTAATACAATGTCTAGGTTTGCCATAGGTCCTTCTTCCAAGGACCAAGCATCCTTTAATTTTGTAGCTGCAGTCACCATCTGCAGTGATTTGGGACCCAAGAAAATAGTCTCTCACTGTTTCCACTTTTTCTGCATCTATTTGCCATGAAATAATGGGACTAGATGCCATGATCTTAGTTTTATGAATGTTGAGTTTTAAGCCAGCTTTTTCACTCACTTGTTTCAGCTTCCTCACAAGGCTCTTTAGTTCCTTTCTGCCATTAAAGTGGTTTCATCTGCATATCTCAAGTTTATATTTTTCCTGGCAATCTTGATTCCTGCTTGTGAGTGATCTAGCTCACCTTTTCTCATAATGTACTCTGCATAGAAATTAAATAAACAGAACTGACAATATACAGCCTTTCTGTACTTCTTTCTCAATTTTGAACCAGTCAGTCAGTTGTACCATGTCCAGTTCTAACTGTTGCTTCTTGACCTGCATACAGGTTCTCAGGAGGCAGGTAAAGTGGTTTGGTATTCCCATCTCTTTAAGAATTACTAGAGCTAATCAATGAATATAATAAAGTTGCAGGATATAAAATCAACACACAGAAATCCTTTGCATTCCTATATACTAACAATGAGAAAATAGGGAAATTAAGGAAACAATTCCATTCACCATTGCAACGGAAAGAATAAAATACTTAGGAATATATCTACCTAAAGAAACAAAATACCTGTATATAGAAAACTATAAAACACTGGTAAAAGAAATCAAAGAGGACACTAATAGATGGAGAAATATACCGTGTTCATGGATCAGAAGAATCAATATAGTGAAAATGAGTATACTACCCAAAGCAATCTATAGATTCAATGCAATCCCTATTAAGCTACCAACGGTATTTTTCACAGAGCTAGAACAAATAATTTCACAATTTGTATGGACATACAAAAAATCTTGAATAGCCAAAGCAATCTTGAGAAAGAAGAATGGAACTGGAGGAATCAACCTGCCTGACTTCAGGCTCTACTACAAAGCCACAGTCATCAATAGAGTATGGTACTGGCACAAAGACAGAAATATAGATCAGTGGAAAAAAAATAGAAAGCCCAGAGATAAGGTGTCAATAAGTGCGTGGACTTATCTTTGACAAAGGAGGCAAGAAAATACAATGGAGAAAAGACAATCTCTTTAACAAGTGGTGCTGGAAAAACTGATCAACCACTTGTCAAAGAATGAAGCCAGAACACTTTCAAACACCATACACAAAAATAAACTCAAAATGGATTAAAGATCTAAACGTAAGACCAGAAACTATAAAACTCCTAGAGGAGAACATAGGCAAAACACTCTCCGACATACATCACAGCAGGCCATGACCCACCTCCCAGAATATTGGAAATAAAAGCAAAAATGAACAAATGGGACCTAATTAAAATTAAAAGCTTCTGCACAACAAAGGAAACTATAAGCAAGGTGAAAAGACAGCTTTCAGAATGGGAGAAAATAATAGCAAATGAAGCAACTGACAAACAACTAATCTCAAAAATATACAAGCAACACCTGCAGCTCAATTCCAGAAAAATAAACGACCTGATCAAAAAATGGGCCAAAAAACTAAATAGACATTTCTGCAAAGAAGACATACAGATGGCTAACAAACACATGAAAAGATGCTCAACATCACTCATTATCAGAGAAATGCAAATCAAAACCACAATGAGGTACCATTTCACGCCAGTCAGAATGGCTGCGATCAAAAGTCTACAAGCGATAAATGTTGGAGAGGGTGTGGAGAAAAGGGAACCCTCTTACACTGTTGGTGGGAATGCAAACTAGTACAGCCACTATGGAGAGCAGCATGGAGATTCCTTAAAAAACTGGAAATAGAACTGCCATATGACCCATTCTGAGGTTATTGATATTTCTCCCGGCAATCTTGATTCCAGCTTGTGCTTCTTCCAGCCCAGCATTTCTCATGATGTACTCTGCATAGAATTTAAATAAGCAGGGTGACAATATACAGCCTTGACATATTCGTTTTCCTATTTGGAACCAGTCTGTTGTTCCATGACCAGTTCTAACTGTTGCTTCCTGACCTGTATACAGATTTCTCAAGAGGCAGGTCAGGTGGTCTGGTATTCCCATTTCTTTCAGAATTTTCCACAGTTTATTGTGATGCACACAGTCAAAGGCTTTGGCATAGTCAATAAAGCAGAAATCGATGTTTTTCTGGAACTCTCTTGCTTTTTCCATGATCCAGCGGATGTTGGCAATTTGATCTCTGGTTCCTCTGCCTTTTTGAAAACAAGCTTGAACATCAGGGAGTTCATGGTTCATGTATTGCTGAAGCCTGGCTTGGAGAATTTTGAGCATTACTTTACTAGCATGTGAGATGAGTGCAATTGTGCGGTAGTTGGAGCATTCTTTGGCATTGCCTTTCTTTGGAATTGGAATGAAAACTGACCTTTTCCAGTCCTGTGGCCACTGCTGAGTTTTCCAAATTTGCTGGCATATTCAGTGCAGCACTTTCACAGCATCATCTTTGATGATTTGAAACAGCTCAACTGGAATTCCATCACCTCCACTAGCTTTGTTCGTAGTGATGCACTTTATCTCTACTTTCATAATATTGTTTTAACCTGGTATTATAGTTATTTGTATATAGCATGTTTCTCAGATTTTCCTCTGTATTTAATCATGTAACCTGTAAATAACAAGAAATTTTTTCCTTTTTAATCATAATTTCTTTCCTTGGCCAAGACTTATAGCTGCTTATAACATAGCAATGTGTCTAATTTAATCAAAAAGTAGATTGTTTTAAATTATGTGAATTAGGTTACAAAACTACAGGGGTAGGAGATGCTGAGCTTGGATGTAACACAGCAAGGAAAAATGCTGCCACTCAATATTTGTGAATAGATGCCAGAAACTCTGCCATAGAGGGCCCAGAAAAGCTAGTTGCCACCATCATGAGGCTTGCAGAAAGATCCATGTGCAAATAATGCCATACATTGCTCTCAAGTGTGTTTGTGTGGTAAAACCTAAGTGGATTCCTACAGACAGGAAGTCTTAAAATTGTTGTAGCTTTCAGTCTACCTGGTATAGCAAAATAGGAACTGGAATGGGTAGAGTGAGTCTTTCTAAACTGTCTTCCATGCACCTCTTTTCTTTTTCTTGTTATATTTACCGGGACCTTGACACCGTTTTTTAAAAATTGCAGTGTAGTTGCTTTACCATGTTGTGTTACTTTCTGTTGTACAGCAAAATGAATCAGCCACACGTATACACGTATCTTCTCTTTGAATTTCCTCTCATTCAGGTCACTACAGAGCATTGAACTCTGTGCTATACATTCAGTTCTCATTAGCTGTCTTTTTATGCATAGTAGCGTATATATGCCAATCCCAATCTCATTCCATCCCACCCTTCCTCAACCCCTCAGTATACGTCCATTTATTCTCTATGTCTGTGTCTCTCTTTCTGCTTTGCAAATGAGTTCATCTGTACCATTTTTCTAGATTCTGCACATATGCTTTATTATACGGTATTTGTTTTTCTTTCTCACTCACTTTACCCTGTATGATGGTCTCTAGATCCATCCACGTCTCTACGGTTGGCACCATTTCATTCTTTTTTATGGCTGAATAGTATTCCTTTTTATATAGGTACCACATCGTCTTTATCCATTCCTCTATTGATGGACATTTAGGTTGCTTCCATATCCTGGCTATTGTAAATAACACTGCAGTGAACACTGGAGTGCACATATCTTTTTGAATTATAGGTTTTTTCTAAATATATGCCCACGAGTGGGGTTGCTGGATCATATGGTAGTTCTCCTTTCAGTTTTTTTTTTTTTTTCCCCCAAGGAACCTCCATGCAATTTTCATATGACTCTACTAATTAACATTCCCACCAACAATGTAGGAGGGTTCCCTTTTCTCCACACCCTCTCTGGCATTTATTATTTGTGGATTTTTGATGATGGCCATTCTGACTGGTGTGAGGTGATACTTCTGTAGTTTTGATTAATTTCTCTAATAATTAGAGATGTTGAGAATCTTTTCATGTTTGTTGGCCATTTGCATGTTTTCTTTGGGGAAATTTTATTTAGGTTTTTGCCTATTTTTTGACTGTGTCGTTTATTTTTTGGTATTGAGCTGCATGAGCTATTTATATTTTAGAGATTAATCCCTTGTCAGTTGCTTCATTTGCAAATATTTTCTCCCATTCTGAGGGTTGTCATTTTGTCTTGTTTGTAGTTTCCTCTGCTGCACAAAAGCTTTTAATGTTCATTAGGTCCCTTCCCCCCTACCCCATTACTCTAGGAGGTAGGTCAAAAACGATCTTTCCATAATTTATGCTTGACATTATTTTGAATGGAAGAAGTATTAGCAAGCATTTGATCTTACTTCCTAAGGTTTCCCAGGTGGCTCAGTGGTAAAGAATCCACCTGCCAATGCAAGAGGCATGGGTTCAGTTCCTGAGATGGGAAGATCCTCTGCAGTAGGAAATGGCAATCCACTCCAATATGCTTGTCTGGAAAATTCCATGGAAAGAGGAGCTACTGGTGGGCTACAGTTGATGGGGTCACAAAGAGTCAGATGTGAACTGAGCATGAGCTGGAATCCTTAAAAACAAGTTTCACAATCAGCTGTTCTATCTACTAGAAGTTTATAGTAGATACCCATAATCTTATTAAGGAAGTTCCCTTCTACTTCTAGTTTCTAAGTTTTTTAAAAAATCATTGATGGATATCAAGCACCTTCCCCCCAAATTAACATTACATTTAAAAAGGCTGTGGATTCAATTAACAGATTTTATTTTACTTTTAGTTAGAGTATAGTTGGTTTACAGTGTTGTATTAGTTTGTACAGCAAATTGATTTAGTTATACATATACATGTGTGTTAGCTGCTCAATTGTGTCTGTCTCTTTGCAACTCCATGACTATAGCACTCCAGGCTCCTCTGTCCATGCAATTTTCCAGGCAAGAATACTGGAGTGGGCTGCCATTTCCTACTCCAGGGGGTTTTCCCAACCCAGGGATGGAACTGGGTCTCTCATACTGCATGCAGACTCTTTGCCATCTGAGCCACCAGGGAAGCCCATACATATATATAATATCCCTTTTCAGATTCTTTTCTCATATAGGTTACTACAGAATATTAAGTAGAGTTCCCTGTGCTATACAGTAGGTCTTTGTTGCTTATCTATTTCATATATAGTAGTGTGTGTGTCTCAAGTTCCTAATTTATCCCTCCCACACATTTTTCCTTTGGTAACCATAGGTTTGTTTTCAAAATCTGTGAATCTATTTCTACTTTGTAAATAAGTTCATTTGTATCATTTATTTAGATTCCACATACAAGCAATATCATATGCTACTTCCGTTTCTCTGTCTGGCTTACCCCACTTAGGATGATAATCTCTACATCTATCCATCTTGCTGCAAATGGCATTATTCCACTCTTTTATGGTTAAGTAATATCCCATTGTATACAGGTACCACTTCTTCATTATCCTTTCCTTTGTCAGTGGGCATTCAGGTTGCTCCCATGTTTTGGCTATTGTACATTGCAATGAACATTGGGATACAGGTGTCTTTTTGAATTATGCTTTTCTCTAGATGTTATGTCCAGAAGTGGGAATGCTGGATCATATGGTAGTTCAATTTTTAGTTTTTTAAGTAACCTCCCCGTACTGTTTTCCATAGTGGCTGTACCAATTTTCATTCCCACCAACAGTGTAGGAGGGCTCCCTTTTCTTCTTCTCTTTATTGTTTGTAGGATTTTTAAGAATTAATATATTTTTGGTTGCACCAGGTCTTCACGGGAGCTCACAGGCTTTTCATTAATTAATATATTTTTGGCTGCACCGGGTCTTCATGGGGGCTCACAGGCTCTTCGTTGCTGTGTGCTAGCTTTCTCTAGTTGTGGTGAGCAGAGGCTACTCTCTAGTTGTAGTGAGTGGGCTTCTCATCGCGGAGGCCTCTCTCTGTTGCAGAGCACAGGCTGTGGAGTGCGCAGGCTTCAGCAATTGCGGCTCATGGGCTCTAGAGTGTAGGCTCAGTAGTTATAGCGCATCACCTTAGTCGCCCCTTGACATGTGGGATCTTAGTTCTGCTACCGGGGATCAAACCAGTATCCCCTGCATTGACAGGCAGATTCTTAACCCCTGGACCACCAGGGAAGTCCCCCTGTTTGTAGGTTTTTTTTAAATTTATTAATTTCTGGTTGTGTTGGATCTTTGTGGTGGCGCGGGCTTTTCTCTAGTTGTGGCAAGTGGGGGCTATTCTCCACTTCTGGTGCTCAGGCTTCTCATTGTGGTGGCTTCTCTTGTTGGGGAGCATGGGCTTTATGGCACAGGGGCTTCGTAGTTTCGACACATGGGCTCATAGTTGTGGCTCTCAGGCTTCAGAGCAGAGGCTCAACAGTTGGAGTACACAGGCTTAGTTGTTTTGTAGCCTGTGAGATGCTGCTGCTGCGTTCGCAGGTGGATTCTTTACCACTGAGCCGCCAGGGAAGCCCTGTAGGTCTTCTGATGATGGCCATTCTGACCAGTGTGAGATGATGCCTCACTGTAGTTTCGATTTACATTTTTCTGATAATTAGTGATGTTGAGCATCTTTTCATGTAACCATCAGATTTTAAAAATATTGAACCATCTTTACATTCTGGGATAAAGTGGTGATGTTTTTAATTATTCAATTTCTTTACTTGATACAGGGCTATCCAAACTGTTTCTTCTTGAGTAAATTTTGGTAATTTGTCTTTCTCAAGGAATTTGTTAGTTATGTATAAATTGTCTACTTTATTGATATACAGATGTGTATATTATTCCGTTATCCAGTTTTAGATTTAGTTTTTGCCGGGTATTTGTTGCTGTGTGGGCTTTTCTCTAGTCATGGTGAGTGGGGGCTACTCTTTGTTGCGGTGTCGACCTCTCATTGCAGCGGCCCCCTCTTGCAGCAGAGCACAGGCTCCAGGATGTGGGGTTTTAGTAGTTGCAGCACATGGCCTCAGTAGTTGTGGCTCCCAGGCTTCAGAGCAGAGGCTCAACAGTTGGGTCTCATGGGCTTAGTTGCCCTGCAGCATGTGAGACCCTGGATCAGGGAATCCAGTCTCCTGGACTGACAGGCAGATTCTTTACCACTGAGTCACCAGGGAAGTCCCCATTATCCTTTTAATGCCTGTAAAATCTGTAGTAATGTCCCTTTTTTGATGCCTGACATTGGTAATTTGTTTCTTTTTTCGTGGTTCTTTGTCAGTCTAGGTAAAGATTTATCAATTTTTATCAATGTAATCAAGAAAATAGTTTTTTATTTCATTGAATTTCTCCATGACTTATCTATTTTCACTTATTTCTGCTCTTAGTTTTCTCCTGCTTACTTTTGGTTTAATTTATTCTTCCTTTCTAGCTTTAAAAAAGACAGTACTTTTATTGAAACAGTTCACATACCATATAACTGAACAACTTAAAATGTGCTATTTGATGACTTTTAGTATAGCCAATGAATTGTGTATTCATTATCACAATCAATTTGGAAACACATACACTAACCCAAAAAGAAACCTACTGCCAACACTCCCTAATTCCCCCACCCCCAGGCAGCCACTCATCTTTATTTTCTAGGTTTGTCTACTCTGGACATTCATACATATAGAATCACATTACAATATACAGCCCCTGGTGATTAATTTCTTTCACTTAGCATATATTTAGGGTTCGTCCATCTTGTAGCATGTATCACTACTTCATTTCTTTTTATTGCTGAGTAATAGTCCCCATTGTATAGCTTTTCCAGCTTTTTAAGGTGGAAACCAGATTAATTCTGGACCTTTCTTCTTTCTAATGTAGACATTAGTGCTGTAAATGTGCATCTAAGCACTAATTGTTTTCATTATACATACTAAAGTTTTTCTCTATTTTCCTCATTGAATTTATTTTATTGTTTGGTTTTTATAATGCCCTTTAATGTGCCAAGAAAAAATGAATAGGATGAAGAACATGATATCTGATGAGCATATTTTTCAGGCTCACCTGTAATATAACCTGAAGATTTTAAAGGTAACTTTTTCAAAACAGCACTTCACCACAATCAATACACTTCTTTCAGTTCTTAATCAACTGATTGAGATCAGGGTTTCTCAACTTGGCACTACTGACATTTGGGAGTGATCATTTTTCTTGAGTTATAATTCTTATGACATATTAGTTTTAGGTGTACAACATAATGATTCAATACTTACATATATTGCAAAATGATCATCACAATAATCATTAGCATCCATCACTACACATACATTTTTTTCCTAGTGACTTATTTATTAACTGGAAGTTTGTGCATCTTGATCACCTTCACCCATTTTGCACCCCCAACCCACCCTTCACCTTTGGAAAACACGAACTCTTCTCTCTGTATCTATGAGTAGGTTTTTTGTTGTTGTTTTGTCTTTTTAGATTCCACATACAAGTAAGATCATATAGTATTCAATAGTTCTCTCTGTCTATCCCACTTATTTCACTTGGCATGATACCCTCAAATTCACTCATGGCGTCACAAATAGCAAGACTTACTTCTTTTTATGGATGATTAATATTGTGTGTATATATCACATTTTCTTTACCCATTCATCCATCAATGGACACAGGTTGCTTCCATGTTCAGTGTGGCAAAGAACATGGGGTGCATGTATATTTTCAAGGTAGTGCTTTCATTTCTGTAGATAAAAAGCCAGAAGTGGAACTGCTGGATCATATGGTAGTTCTCTTTTTAACATTTGGAGAAGCTTCATACTGTTTTCCAGAGTAGCTACACCATGAGTGCACTAATTTTAAATCTTTTTTTGATTTTATACTATAAATGTTAAAAATTAAAATTTTTTTTCTGTTGCTGCTGCTCTGTCCTATGGGTTTGATAGTATTTTCATCATCTTTCATATCTAACTATTTCATATCTTCCATTCTGGTATCAGAAGTACATTCTCTAGATATCTTGGGAAGGTATCATAGGAACAATATTTTCTGAGTTCCTGCACATTGATAGATTTGTCTGTGCCCTTTGTACTTAAAGGCTAAATTATGCTGAATATAAAACCTTTTGTTCACAATTTCCTTCCTTGACTATCTTAAACATATTTTATATCCATTTTCTTTCAGGATGAAGTGTTGCTGTCAACATCTAATAATGATCTAATTCTCTCTCCTTTAAAAGTAATGTGGCCTTTTTGCCAAAATACTCAGAAGGAATTCTTTTCTCCCTTCAAATCTAGTAATTTTATAGGCATGTATTGATGTTGGTCATTCTGAGTTGTTATTCCCTGGCACACAAGTCTCTGCTCTTTTAATATATAGTTTTAAGCATTTTTAGGAAAGTGTTGTGTCTGTCTCAGCCTACTCATAGTGATGCTGTTGGACAGGAATGCCTGAGACAGTTGCCTGGATCCCTGTTACTTGTGGAGAGCCCCCACAGACATTTCTGGACCAGAGTCCGTGTTGTGGCTGACCCAGTCCTGTGGTTCTTAATATGAGTTCAGGGAGCACCTCAGCCATCAGTGAATGTATACTCATGGCTGATCCACATTGTTGTACAGCAGAAACCAACACAACCTGTGTTTTGCAGAAAGTTTTCATTTTCATCTCAGGTTTAAAGGATTTGTTAACAAAATAAGCCACTTGTTATATACAAATAATAAATACCTATATTTATTGAGAATTATCTAGCTTACTTTCAGTATACTAACTTAAAAGAAAAGAGAAATAGAAACAGCAGAGGATACATCACAAAATTGGGTTTTTGACCAATATCCAAATTCAAAGGGTGCTGGGAAGTCTTGTGTCACAGGACATCTGGAATCCCAGTTGGGAAAAGGTCCCAGGCAGTGCGTCTGCTCTGTGGGTGAGACTTCAAAAATTGCACTTTGGGTTCCTGCTTTTAATCCCAGGACGCAAACTGATATCATCATCTATCTGTGAGCAAATGGCAGCTCTGGTTTCATGTTAATGCTGTTTGTTTTGTCTGATAAACTTGGACTGCTGTTAAGCCTGGAGCTTGGTTGGTCAGGGCCCCTCCAAGGTGTCAACAATCTCAAGGTATGTCCCCTATCTTATGGTGCCACAAGTCTTGCACTCACAGCAGGCAGGCAGGGCACTCAGAGACAGGCCAGTGTCCAGGCAAAGACAGAGGCCTGCTCTGCTTTGTCTCTGAAGCCTAAACAAGACTATTTATTTAACTTCCCTAACACTGTCAAGCAACTGTTGTCGTTCAGTCACCAAGTCGTGTCTGACTCCTTGCAACCAACCCCAGGGACTGTCAGACACAAGGCTTCCCTGTCCTTCACCATCTCCCAGACTTTGCTCAGATTCATGTGCACTGAATGGGTGATGCCATCTAACCATCTCATCCTGTACCACCCCTTTCTCCTCTTGCCCTCGATCTTTCGCATCATCAGGGTCTTTTCCATTGAGTCGGCTCTTCACATCAGGTGGCCAAAGTACTGGAATTTTAGCATCAGTCCTTCCAGTGATTATTCAGGATTGATTTCCTTTAGGGATTGACTCGGTTGAACCCCTTGCAGTCCAAGGGACTCTCAAGAGTCTTCTCCAGCACCACAGTTCAAAAGCATGAATTCTTTGGCACTCAGCCTTCCTTATGGTCCAGCTCTCACATCCATACACAACAACTGGAAAAACCACAGTTTTGACTATATAGACCTTTGTCAGCAAAGTCATATCTGCTTTATAATGCACTGTCTAGGTTTGTCATCGCTTTCCTTCCAAGGAGCAAGTTAATTTCATGGCTGTAGTCACTGTCTGCAGTGATTTTGGAGCCCAAGAATATAAAATCTGTCACTGCTTCAACTTTTCCCCTTTTATTTGCCATGAAGTGATGGGGTTGTATGCCATGATCTTAGTTTTTGAAATGTTGAGCTTTAAGCCAGCTTTTTCACTCTCCTCTTTCATTGTCATTAAGAGGCTCTTTAGTTCCTCTTAGCTTTCTGCCATTAGAGTGGTATCATCTGCATATCTGAGGTTGTTGATATTTCTCCTGGCAATCTTGATTTCAGCTTGTGATTCATCCAGCCTGGCATCTCACATGCTGTAATCTGCATATCCGTTAAGTAAACAGAGTGATAACATACAGCCTGTTCAGACTCTCTTTCCCAATTTTGAACCAGTCAGTTGTTCCATGTAAGGTTCTAACTGTTGCTTCTTGACCCACATATAGATTTCTCAAGAGATAGGTAAGGTGATCTGGTATTCCCATCTCTTTAATAATTTTTCCACATTTTGTTGGGATCCACACAAAGGATTTAGTGTAGTCAGTGAAGCAGAAGTAGATGTTTTCTGCAATTCCATTGCTTTCTCTATGATCCAGGGAATGTTGGCAGTGTGATCTCTGGTTCCTCTGCCTTTTTAAACCCAGCTTGTGCATCTGGAAGTTCTCAGTTCACATTCTGCTGAAGCCTAGCTTGAAGGATTTTGAACATAATCTTACTAGCATTTGAAATGAGCACAACTGTGGAGTAGTTTGTACATTCTTTGACACCACCCTTCTTTGAGATTGGAATGAAAACTGGCCTTTTCCAGTCCTTTAGCCACTGCTGAGTTTTGCTGAGTTCCCAAATTTGCTGACACATAGAGTGCAGCACTTTAACAGCATCATCTTATATGATTTTAACTAGCTCAACTAGAATTTCATCACCTCCACTAGCCTTGTTGGTAGTAATGCCTTCCTAAGGCCCACTTGACTTCACACTCCAGGATGTTAGGCTCTAGGTGATGTCAATCACACCATTGTGCTTACCTGAATCATTAAGACCTTTTTTGTCAGTTCTTCTGTGTATTATTGCCACCTCTTTTTAATTTTGTGTTTCTGTTAAGTCCTTACTGTTTTTGTCCTTTATTGTGCCCACCCTTGCATGAAATGTTCCCTTGATATCTCCAATTTTCTTGACAAGATCTCGTTTCCCATTCTACTCTTTTCCTCTACTTCTTTGCACTGTTTATTTAAGAGGGTCTTATCTCTCCTTGCTATTCTCTGGAGCTCTGAATTTAGTTGGGTATATCTTTCCCTGTCTCCTTTGCCTTTCACTTGCAGGAGGACCTGGGTTTGATCCCTGGATTGGGAAGATCCCCTGGAGAAGGGAAAGGCTACCCACTCCAGTGTTGTGACCTGGAGAATTCCATGGACTATACAGTCGCAAAGCGACTTTCACTTCTCTTTACTTCTTTTCTCAGGTTTGGTGAACCTCTTCCAAATTTCTGAGAATGTGTATAAGCACTCGATTTCCTTTAAGCCAATTAAATACAGCTCATTCACAAGTTTGTTGTTGTTATTCAGTTGCTCAGTTGTGTCCAACACTTTGCAACCCCGTGGACTGCAGCACTCCAGGCTTCACCATCTCCAGGAGCTTCCTCAAACTCACGTCCATTGAGTCGGTGATGCCATCCAACCATCTCATGCTCCGTCATCCCCTTCTCCTCCTGCTTTCAGTCTTTCCCAGCATCAGGGTCTTTTCTAATGAGTCAGCTCTTTGCATCAAGTAGCCAAAGAATTGGAGCTTCAGGATCAGTCCTTCCAATGAATATTCAGGACTGATTTCCTTTAAGATTGATTCATTTGATCTCTTTGCAGTCCAAGGGACTCTCAAGAATCTTCTCTAATACTACAGTTCAAAAGCATCAATTATTCAGTGCTCAACCTTTTTTTATGGTTCAGCTCTCACATCCATACATGACTACTGAAAAAGTTAAATTTTACACAAAGGCAGAACCAGAAATTTAGAAGTTAATTTTTACATAAAGATAGACCAGAAATCTCATATTTTCCCCACTTGTATTTAAAATGGCCGTTTTCCCCCTCAGTCTGGTAGACTACAGATGAATCAAGTGGTTCCTAAGCGCCCCGCAGGCTAGTTACATTGCAAGAACAGAGGAGGGGAGAATGCAAGCTCTTGTTTTTTCTTTCTGCTCTTAAAATCCCACTTAGTAACCCAAAGCTGGAATCTCAGGCAATGGGGACTTCTTTGTCGTTCAAGGCTTCAGTGCTCCACTGTGTCCACAATATCTGTAGAGACTCGCAGGAGCAGCAGGACAGACAAAACTACATAACATACAAAGATACCAATGACAAAACCTAAAGACACGAACAAGAGTTTTCAGGGTAAAGAGGACTGGAGTAGAGAGATGAGGACCAAGGGAGAGGTGAGAGGAGGAGGGACAGAAAGGACTGAAAATGAGACAGAGACAGAGAGATTGCCATTTCCACCCACTGCCTGTGGGTGTCTGTTCAGATCCCAACCTGTACGCTTCCAGAAAGGGCCCGTTAAGGAGAGAGCACCCTGTCCACTGTCCACCAGGGTGATCAAGCCTGGGAAACAGTCTGTTGTACATCATGTTTGGGACTGCAACCCACAGGTGGAAATCTTACCCACATGTACACCAGTATTTAGAAATCTGTCACTTCAGCCCACCCCCATGGGACTTCTCCTGGAGGCAAGAAAATAAAGGTGAGAACATTGGGACAATCAGACTTCTAGCCACTACACGATATGAGGTTTCACCTCAATCTGTCTCCTAAATCTCTGGTCAGTGGGGAGCCCCCTGGATGAAGGTCTGCCAGGTGTGAGGTGAGTATCTCTCCCCTCTGCCCGTCACCCATCAAGGTGAGCCATTGCCGGCCAGAGGGAGCAGGTCTCGCAAGCTGAGAGGAGTGATGCTGTAGCTAACAGACGTCCACACTCTCAGATGGAAAGGACAGAGAGAGAAGAAGTAGATTTCAGGAGAGGGAAAGGGACAAAGGGAAAGTGATGAGTGCAAAAGGACAAAGTTAAAATGTTAGTTGCTCAGTTGTGTCTGACTCTTTGGGACCCCGTGGACTGTAGCCCACCAGGCTCCTCTGTCCATGGCATTCTCCAGGCAAGAATCCTCCAGTGGCTTGCCATTTCCTTCCCCAGGGGATCTTCCCCACCCGGGGATCAAACCCTGATTTGATTTCAGGGTGCTTGCAGGCTGATTCTTTACCATCTGAGCCCCAGGGAAGCCCCAAGAGGACAGAGGGAAAATGATGAAGGAAAAAAGACAAGGGGAGAGGGGGAAAGCATTGCCGTAGTAAGGGGACGGAGGCCCCAGGGGGCTGGAAGGCAGGCTTACCAAGCATGGTGATGCTGAACTATCAAGAGGTTGAGGTGGACATTCGTCACCCACCGGGAAGGTGTGTGTGGCGATCATGGAGGCACTCCTCTCCCCAGATAGAGACAACTGCCCTGTGTTGGGGTTACTGACCAGGGTTCTTGTCCTTTCCCAGTCGATAGAAATTAATCAGAGCCCGGAAAAAAAATCCAGACAAGGCTTTATTGGGGTGTCTGCTGTAGCATGGGAAAATGAGAACAATCAACTCCGAAAGCGAGGGGTTGTGCTTGTTCCTTAATGGGGTGAGGGTAGGGGTGTCTCCAGGGGGCATGTCTCTTACATGTGCAGGGGGCATGTGCAGTACCTTGTTTTTGCTCTCAGTTCAGTCGCTCAGTCGTGTCCGACTCTTTGCAACCCCACGATTTGCAGCACGCCAGGCCTCCCTGTCCATCACCAACTCCCGGAGTTCAGCCAAACTCATGTCCATTGAGTCAGTGATGCCACTCTAGGCTCCTATAAACTGGCAAGTGAGTTTTTGGTCTCTGTATTTTGGAGTCCAGAATTTGCCCCAAGTGTGCATGCGTGCTCTTCTTTTCCGTCCCATATAGTCTGTCTGTATTTTGTTGCTGGAGAAGAGGTGCATTCAGGCGCAAGCAGGGCAGCACTACAGGAAAGCGTCCCAGGTCCCAGCCTGTCTCAGTTTGGGAAATGGACTTTTTTTTCTTACTTTCCTTTCTCAATTGTCAGTTATTATTGTATATAATTGCAACTATTTTTAAAAATTGATTTTATATTCTGCAACTTTTCTTACTCCATACTGGTTTTAGTGGGGGTTTTGCCTGTAATTCTTAGGCTTTTCTACATATAAAGTCATAGCACATGTGAATAGAGATCATTTAACTTCTCTTTCAGTTTGGAGGCCTTTTTCCTCATTCTTGCTCAGTTGCTCAGGCCAGGACTTCCAATACCATGGCAAATAGAAGTGGTAAAATTGTCTTGGTCTTAAGGAAAAGCCTTTCACCTTTGAATATGTTAACAATGGGGTTTTAAAAAATCATGTTGAGAAAATCCCCTTTTATTCCTAGTTTGTTAAGAGTTTTTACCATTAAAGGGTGTTAAAATTTGTCAAATGGATTTCCAGTGGTAATTGAAATTATCACGTGGGTTTTTCTTCCATTCTATTATTAACATGGTGTATTATATTTCCTACATTGTACCATTCTTGCATTTCAAGAACAAACCCCATTTGAAAAGAACAACAAAACGGATAAATCTTTCGTCGGTGACTAAGAAAAAAGGCAAGATTCAACTACTGAATCAGAAATGAAAGTGGGGACATCACTACCAATTTTATAGAAATGAAAAGTGTTGTAAGAGTACTAGGAACAATTGTACATCAATAATTGGATGACCTAGATGAAATGGACAAATTCCTAAAAATACACAATCCAGAAGACTGGGTAATAAAGAATGGAAAATCTGAATAAACCTACAACTAGTGTGGGCTTGAATCTATAATCAAAACCCTCCCAACCAAGGAGAGCCCTGGACCCAGGTGCTTTCCTGTTGATTCCATAAATCATGTACAAAGAGCTAGCACCAGTGCTTCTCAATTTCTCCCCAAAAAACTGGAGAGGAAAGGACATTTTTAATTCATTTCATAAGTCCAGTGTACCAACGCAATGGTATCCACACTGATACCAATGCAAGACAGTGATACTACCAGAACAGAAAACTACAGGCAAATATCCCTTATAAATATTGATGAAAATGTCTTCATCAAATACTAGCCAACTAAATTGATCATCATTTTAAGAAATTATACACCATAACCTTGTGCATGCCTTCTCTTAGCTCATTCCACCACCACTGGGCTCTCAAAGTTAGAAATTCAATTTCCCTTTTGAACCTAAGTAGCACTTTATCTCTACTTTCATAATATCATTTTAACCTGGTATTACAGTTATTTGTATATAGCATGTTTCTCAGATTTTCCTATGTATTTAATCATATAACCTGTAAATAACAATAAATTTTCCCCTTTTTAATCATAATTTCTTTCCTTGGCCAAGACTTATAGCTGCTTATATTAAATTATATCTAATTTAAGCTAAAAGTAGGTTGTTTTAAATTATGTGAATTAGATTACTAAAACTACAGGGGTAGGAGATGCTGAGCTTGGATGTAACACAGCAAGGAAAAATGCTGCCACTCAATATTTGTGAACAGATGCCAGAAACTCTGCCATAGAGGGCCCAGAAAAACTAGTTGCCACCATCATGAGGCTTGCAGAAAGATCCAGTCTTCAAACGTACAAATGATGCCACACGTTGCTCTCAAGTGTGTTTGTGTGGTAAAACCTAAGTGGATTCCTACAGACAGGAAGTCTTAAAATTGTTGTAGCTTTCAGTCTACTTGGGACAGCAAAGTAAGAACTGGAATGGGTAGAGTGAGCCTTTCTAAACTGTCTGCCATGCACCTCTTATTTTTCTTGTTATGTTTACCAGGACCTTGACACCATTTTCTTAAAATTGTAGTGTAGTTGCTTTACCATGTTGTGTTTCTTACAGCAAAATGAGTCAGCCACACGTATACACGTATCTCCTCTTCCTTGGATTTCCTTCCCATTTAGGTCACCACAGAGCATTGAGTAGAGTCCCCCGTGCTATACAGTCTGTTCTCATTAGTTATGTATTTTATACAGAACAGTGTATATATGCCAATCCCAATCTTCCAATCCGTTCCGCCCTCTCCCCCTCTTGGTATCCATACGTTTATTCTCTATGTCTATGTGTCTATTTCTGCCTTGCAGATAAGTTCATCTATACCATTTTCTTGGATTCCACATATATATATTAACATATGATATTTGTCTCTTTCTGACTTATTCACTCTGTATGACAGTTCATCCATGTCTTTACAAATGCCACAATTTTGTTCCTTTTATGGGTAATAGTCTATTGTACATCTTTGTCCATTCCTCTGTTGATTGACATTTAGATTGTTTTATGTCTTGACTATTATAAATAGTGCTGCAATGAACATTTGGGGTGCATATATCTTTTTGATTTATGGTTTTCTCCAGGTATATGCCCAGGAGTGGGATTGGCTGGGTCAGATAGTAGTTCTGTTTTTAGCTTTTTAAAGAAATCTCCATAGTGGCTGTACCAATTCACATTCCCATCAACAGTGTAGGAGGGTTCCCTTTTCTCCATGCCCTCCCTAGCTTTTATTGTTTGTAGAGTTTTAAACTTTATTTATTTTTGACTGCTGAATCTTCATTTCTGAGTGGAGTTTTCTCTAGTTGTGGCAAGCAGGGGCCACTCTCTAGTTATGGGGTGCAGGCTTCTCATTGTTGTGGCTTCTCTTGTTGCTAAGCACAGGCTCTAGGGTGTGCGGCTTCAGTAGTTGCAACAGGAGGGCTCCGTACCTGTGGTTCCTGGGCTCTAGAGCACAGGCTCAACAGTTGTGGCACACAGGCTGTTTGTAGACTTTTTGATGGTCATTCATTCTGACTGGTGTGAGGTGGCACTTCATTGTAGTTTTGATTTGCATTTCTCTGATAATTAAGACATTGAGCGTCTTTTCATTGCTTGTTGCCCATCTTCAGGTCGTCTTTGGAGAAATTTCTGTTCAGGAATTCTGTCCATTATTTGATTGAATTATTTGTTTGATGCTGAGCTGCATTAGTTGCTTATAGAGTTTTGAGATGAATCCTTTGTCAGTTACTTTGCTTGCAAACATTTTCCCCCATTGTGAGTGTTGCCTTTTCACTGTTTGTGGTTTCCTTTGTTGTGCAAATATTTTTAAGTTTCATTAGGTCCCATTTGTTTTTATTTTCATTACTGAAGGAGGCGGATTAAAAAAAAGATCTTGCTGTGATTTATGCTTGACACTATTTTGAATGGAAGAAGTACTAGCAAGCATTTGACCTTTCTTCTGGTGTTAATTGAAATTCTTAAAAACAAATCTCACAATCAAGTGTGATATTTACTAGAAGTTTATAGTAACTACCTTTTATAGATTAAGGAGGTTCCCTACTACTTTTAGTTTCTAATTTGTTTTATTTTTTAATCATGTGGATGTCAAACACCTTCTCAAGCAATTAATATTATACTTATTAAAGCTGTGGATTTAATTAGTCGATTTTATATTTTTTAATTTTACTAGAGTATAGTTGATTTATGTGTTAGTTTCAGGTGTATGGCAAAGTGACGAGTTATGCATATACATATATTCATACTTTAGATTCTTTTTCCATATAGGGAAAGGAATATTCAGTAGAATTCCCTGTGCTGTATAGCAAGTCCTGGTAGGTTATCTATTTTATATATAGTAGTGTGTATATATCCCTAGCTCCTAATTTACCCTCCCCCGCCCCATTTCCCCTTTGTTAATTTTTGTTGTTGTTGTTGTTTTGTTGTTCAGTTGCTAAGTCGTATCCAACTCTTTGTGATCCCCTGGACTGCAGCATGCCAGGCTTCCCTGTCCTTCACTATCTCCCCAAGTTTGCTCAAACTCATGTCCATCGAGTTGGTGATGCCATCCAACCATCTCATCTTCTGTCATCCGCTTCTCCTCCTGCCCTCAACCTTCTCCAGCATCACGGTCTTTTCCAATGAGTTGGCTCTTCGCACCAGGTGGAGCAAGTATTGGAGCTTCAGCTTCAGCATCAGTCCTTCCAGTGAAGATTCAGGACTGATTTCCTTTAGGATTGACTGGCTTGATCTCCTTGCTGTCCAAAGGACTCACAAGAGTTCATCTCCAGCACTGCCATTGGAAGACATCAATTCTTTGGTGCTCAGCCTTCTTTGTGGTCCAACTCTCACATACATGACTACTGTAAAAACCATAGCTTTGACTATATGGACCTTTGTCAGGAAAGTGATGTTCCTGCTTTTTGATACACTGTCTAGGTTTGTCACAGATGCTTGCTCCTTGGAAGGAAAGTTTTTAATTTCATGGTTGCAGTCACTGTCTGCAGTGACTTTGGAGTCCAAGAAATAAAAGTCTGTCACTGTTTCCATTTTTCTCCATCTATTTGCCATGAAGTGATGGGACTGGATGCCATGATCTTAGTTTTTTGAATGTTGAGTTTTAAGCCAGTTTTTTCACTCTCCTCTTTCACCTTCATCAAGGCGTTCTTTATTTCCTCTTTGTTTTCTGTCGTTAAAGTGATATCATCTGCATATCTGAAGTTGTTGATATTTCAGGCGGCAATCTTGATTCCAACTTGGGATTCATCCAGCCCAGCATTTTGTAGATTTGTACTCGGCATATAAGATAAACAAGCAGGGTGACTATATACAGCTTTGAAGTACTCCTGTCCCAATTAGGAACCATTCTGTTCTTCTATGTCCAGTTAACTGTTGCTTCTTGACCTGCATACAGGTTTCTTAGGAGGCAGGTAAGGTGGTTTGGTATTCCCATCTCTTGAAAATGTTCCCACAGTTTGTTGTGATCCACACAGTCAAAGACTTCAACATAGTCAATGAAGCAGTAGATGTTTTTCTGGAACTCTCTTGCTTTTTCTATGATTCAGTGGATGTTGGCAATTTGATCTCTGGTGCCTCTGCCTTTTCTAAATCCAGCTTGTACATCTGGAAGTTCTTGGTTCATGTACTGTTGAGGCCTGGCTTGAAGGATTTTGAATATTACCTTGCTAGCATGTGAAATAAGTGCAATTGTGCTATAATTTGAACATTCTTTGGCATTGCCCTTCTTGGGGATTTAAATGAAAACTGACCTTTTTCAGTCCTGTGGCCACTGCTGAGTTTTCCAAATTTGCTGGCATACTGAGTGCAACACTTTCACAGCATCATCTTTTAGGATTTGAAATAGCTCAGCTGGAATTCCATCACCTCCACTAGCTTTGTTTGTAGTGGTGCTTCCTCAGGCCCTCTTGACTTCGCATCCCAGGATATCTATAGTGACCACACCGTCATGGTTATTTGGGTTATTAAGACTTTTTTTTTTTTTTTTTTACTGTTCTTCTGTGTATTCTTGCCGCCTCTTCTTAATCTCTTATGCTTCTGTGAGGTCCATAACATTTCTGTCCTTTATTGTGCCCATCTTTGCATAAATGTTCCCTTGGTATCTCTAATTTTTTTGAAGAGATTTCTAGTCTTTCCCATTCTGTTGTTTTCCTCTATTTCTTTTCATTGCTCACTTAAAAGGCTTTCTTATCTCTCTTTGCTATTCTTTGGAACTCTGCATTCAGATGGGTATACCTTTCCTTTCCTCCTTTGCCTTTCACTTCTCTTCTTTTTTCAGCTATTTGTAAGGCCTTCTCAGACAACCATTTTGTCTTCTTGCATTTCTTTTTCTTGGGGATGGTTTTGGTCACTGCCTCCTGTACAATGTTATGAAACTCTGTCCGTTGTTCTTCAGGGACTCTATTAGATCTAATCCCTTGCATCTATTCATCCCTTACACTGTATAATCATAAGGGATTTGATTTAGGTCATACCTGAATGGCCGAGTGGTTTCCCTGCTTTCTTCTGAATTTTAAGTCTGAATTTTGCAATGAGTTCCTAAGTTTTTTTTTTTTTTTTTAATGTGTGAGCCTGTTTCTATTTTGTAAATAAGTTCATTTATACCATTTTTAAAGAACTAGATTCCACATTTGAGTGAAATTGTCTTTTTCTGCCTGACTTCACTTAATATGATATCTGTTTATCCATATTGTTGCAAATGGCATTACTTCATTCTTTTTAATAGGTCAGTAATATTCCATTGTACATATGTTCTGCATCTTCTTTATTCATTCCTCTGTCAGTGGACATCTAGGTTGCTTCCTTGTCTTGACTGTGAACAGTGCTACAGTGATCATTGGGGTGTGTGTATCTTTTAGCTATGGCTTATCTGGATCTGTCCTAGAGTGGGATAGCTGGATCATATGGTAGCTATGTTTTTAACTTTTTAAGGAACACCCATACTGTTCTCCATAATGGTTATACCAATTTGCATTCCCTCTACAGTGTAGGAGAGTCTCTTTTCTCCATGCCCTCGCCAGCATTTATTGTTTGTAGATCTTTTGATGATGGCCATTCTGACCAGTGTGAGCTGATACCTCACTGTAGTTTTGATTTGCATTTCTCTGATAATTAGTGATGTTGAACATCTTTCCATCTGCTTTTTGGCCATCAGATTTTTAAAGTATTCAACCATTTAAATTTCTTGGGATTGTGTGGTAATGGTTTTAATTATTAATTCAGTTTTTTTACTTGATATGGCATTGTCCAGGATATTTCTTCTTGAGTAAATTTTGGTAATTTGTCTCTAAGAAATTTGTCAATTTCATGTGAATTGTCTAATTTATTGACATAAAAATGTTCATAACATTCCATTATCCTTATCATACTTGTAAAAACTGCTGTAATATCCCTTTTTTGATGCCTGATATTGGTAATTTGTTTCTTTTCTCTTGACTCTATCAGTCTCAGTTCAGTTCAGTCGCTCAGTCATGTCCGACTCTTTGCGATCCCATGAATCGCAGCACGCCAGGCCTCCCTGTTCATTACCATCTCTCGGAGTTCACTCAGACTCAAGTCTGGAGCTGACTGTGGCTCAGATCATGAACTCCTTATTACCAAATTCAGACTCAAATTGAAGAAAGTAGGGAAAACCACTAGACCATTCAGGTATGACCTAAATCAAATCCCTTATGATTATACAGTGGAAGTGAGAAATAGATTTAAGGGCCTAGATCTGATAGATAAGAGTGCCTGATGAACTATGGAATGAGGTTCGTGACATTGTACGGGAGACCGGGATCAAGACCATCTCCATGGAAAAGAAATGCAAAAAAGCAAAATAGCTGTCTGGGGAGGCCTTACAAATAGCTGTGAAAAAAAGAGAGGCGAAAAGCCAAGGAGAAAAGGAAAGATATTAAGCATATGAATGCAGAGTTCCAAAGAATAGCAAGAAGAGATAAGAAAGCCTTCCTAAGTGATCAATGCAAAGAAATAGAGGAAAAGAACAGAATGGGAAAGACTAGAGATCTCTTCAAGAAAATTAGAGATTTACCAAGGGAACATTTCATGGAAAGATGGGCTCGATAAAGGACAGAAATGGTCTGGACCTAACAGAAGCAGAAGATATTAAGAAGAGGTGGCAAGAATACACAGAAGAACTGTACAAAAAAGATCTTCATGACCCGGATAATCACAATGGTTTGATCACTCACCTAGAGCCAGACATCCTGGAATGTGAAGTCAAGTGGGCCTTAGAAATATGGGCTCAATAAAGGACAAAAATGGTATGGTCCTAACAGAAGCAGAAGATATTAAGAGGTGGCAAGAATAAAAACTGTACAAATAAGATCTTCATGACCCAAATGATCACAATGGTGTGATCACTCACCTAGAGCCACACATCCTAGAATGTGAAGTCNAGCCAGACATCCTGGAATGTGAAGTCAAGTGGGCCTTAGAAATATGGGCTCAATAAAGGACAAAAATGGTATGGTCCTAACAGAAGCAGAAGATATTAAGAGGTGGCAAGAATAAAAACTGTACAAATAAGATCTTCATGACCCAAATGATCACAATGGTGTGATCACTCACCTAGAGCCACACATCCTAGAATGTGAAGTCAAGGAAGCATCACTATGAACAAAGCTAGTGGAGGTGATGGAATTCCAGTTGAGCTATTTCAAATCCTAAAAGATGATGCTGTGAAAGTGCTGCACTCAATATGCTAGCAAATTTGGAAAACTCAGCAGTGGCCACAGGACTGGAAAAGGTCAGTTTTCATTCCAATCCCAAAGCAAGGCAATGCCAAAGAATGCTCAAACTACCACACAATTGCACTCATCTCACACGCTAGTAAATTAATGCTCAAAATTCTCCAAGCCAGACTTCAGCAATAGTGAACCATGAACTTCCAGATGTTCAAGCTGGTTAGAAAAGGCAGAGGAACCAGAGATCAATTGCCAACATATGCTGGATCATCGAAAAAGCAAGAGAGCTCCAGAAAAACATCTATTTCTGCTTTATTGACTATGCCAAAGCCTGTGTGTGGATCACAATAAACTGCGGAAAATTCTGCAAGAGACCACCTGACTGCTTCTTTAGAACCTGTATGCAGGTCAGGAAGCAACAGTTAGAATTGGACATGGAACAACAGACTGATTCCAAACAGAAAAAGGAGTACATCAAGGCTGTATATTGTCACCCTGCTTATTTAACTTATAAGCAGAGTACATCATGAGAAACGCTGGGCTGGAGGAAGCACAAGCTGGAATTAAGATTGCTGGGAAAAATATCAATAACCTCAGATATGCAGATGATACGACCCTTATGGCAGAAAGTGAAGAAGAATTAAAGAGCCTCTTGATGAACTTGAAAGAGGAGAGTGAAAAATTGTTGGCTTAAAGCTCAACATTCAGAAAACTAAGATCATGGCATCTGATCCCATCACTTCATGGCAAATAGATGGGGAAACAGTGTCAGACTTTATTTTTTGGGGGCTCCAAAATCCCTGCAGATGGAGATTGCAGCCATGAAATTAAAAGACACTTACTCCTTGGAAGAAAATTTATAAGCAACCTGGATAGCATATTAAAAAGCAGAGACATTACTTTGCCAACAAAGGTCTGTCTAGTCAAGGCTCTGGTTTTTCCAGTACAGATGTGAAAGCTGGAGTATAAAGAAAGCTGAGCACTGAAGAATTGACGCTTTTGAACTGTGGTGTTGGAGAAGACTCTTGAGAGGCACTTGGACCACAAGGAGATCCAACCAGTCTATCCTAAAGATGATCAGTCCTGATTGTTCATTGGAAGGACTGATGCTGAAGCTGAAACTTCAATGCTTTGGCCACCTGATGCGAAGAGCTGACTCACTGGAAAAGACCCTGATGCTGGGAAAGATTGAAGGCGGGAGGAGAAGGGGACGACAGAGGATGAGATGGTTGGATGGCATCACCGACTCAACGGACATGAGTTTGAGTAAACTCTGGGAGTTGGTGATGGACAGGAAGCCTGGAGTGCTGCAGTCCATGGGGTCACAAAGAGTCAAACAGGACTGAGCTGAACTGAACCAGAGAGAAATAAATGCACCAAGAGAAGGGACTGGTTCTTGTGTTGCTGGCCATCCAGACTAAGATACCATTTTTCTCCCTTTTCTCTGCAAATCTCCATTTCATAATTCTGTTTATTCCTTCTCAAGCGACTTAGGTATTTAATGACTGGTGGTGGTTGTGCTATTTTGGGATTAAACTAAGATTCTTAATGGCAAGCATTTAGTCATTCAGTTGTTTAGCTCACGGGGCCCTACACATTTGTTCATTTTTTACCTTGTATGGACTTAAGTGGAAACCTGGCATAGAATTTACATATAACCAATCATATGACTACATAAGGATATTTAGATTCTCCTCAGCTACAATACATAAACACACATACACATGTAAGGTATTATTTTTATATATGTGTATGTGTTTACTGCTTACAACTGAACTCTTTATGCTGTAGTAACCATTTTACTATAAATTCACCAAAGTACATGGTTGGTTGCTTCTTTCACTACTGCATTTACCATCTAGCTTTCTGAGGAATCCTAAAGTCATTTCATTGTCTTTTAAAACAATCCTACTAGTTACGACATTTATTTACCCCGACTGAGTGTTCTGGTGAACTCTCCCGTTCACTCCTGTCAACTTGATGATTCTGGTGATAATTCTATGGTTAAAGTTAATGAACGATGAAACTTCCAATCTTAAAGGATGGACAGTTAGGGTTGGTGAGGAAACTACATTTTCTCTGATAGCTCTAGCTCTCATTTATTTTAAAGTTCATCATAAAAAAACTGCAAAGTTTTACACTGGAATTTTTTTTTCTTCTTTGCATTTATAAAGAAAAATAGTTGGTAATTATAAAACTTGGGAGGTTTCTGTAAGACCTAACTAACACTGAAAAGAGTTTACCAATTCCTGTGTGGGGTTTTGGGGTTAAATATAATGAAACTGTTAAGATTATGGAATATATCACTTCCTTTCTACTAGCTAAACTTGTGGCAATAAAGGTTATATTCATTCTTTGAACCCCCATTTTATTTCTACAATTTTGAATTTACATTGCTTCCATCTAAAAAAGATTTTTTAAAAATCATCCGTGGTCAGAAAATCTGAGTAGGTTAATGAATTTAATTCTCAACTTCTTACTAAAATACTTGTAGTGGAACAAAGGATAGGTGGAAGAAAGAAACTTCAGTTTACTTTTTACCAACTGTTTTTGAATACCCTGTTTCGGAAAGAATTAACCAAATTCCTATTTGAATACTGTGTGAAGGATAAACAGCCCTTTTGTGAACTAGGATTCACCCTAAGAAATGTAAAGGTTAGCTTAAAGGGTCAAATAACATACTTCCTTAGGTTTAGAGCTTTCTACTACCACACCATATATCTGAATAAAATAAATCTTATATAACATTATTGTAAAAATTCCATAACCATAGTATTAAAGATCAGAGCTCCCTTTGAAGGTAATGTATTTGATTAAATATCTGAAGGTTTAGAGAGCCTACATTTTCTACCATAACAATGAGACTTTAGAATGAATGAACATCGAGAATAAGTCTAGGTCCTAAATATAAAGAAATAACCTGTTATTGCAATAGCATCCATTCACATTCAAATATGAAAAATACCACACAGAAAACAGAAACATTTTTAAAAAAAGGTTTAAGATCATAAATAGGTTATTGTCACAACACATTTCAGAATTGAAGAAACAAACATTTTGACCGTTTAGGAAAAACTTTTTTTTTTTTTATCAATTCCCTCATCATTGAAAGAACTTGTACATTTTAAAATTTCCAGTCTCCTAAGGCACAATATTTATTTAATCTGAATGCCAACATCATCATCCCCCGCTGTCTATAGCTGAAATAAGAGGCAAGGAATTAGCACTAAGGAAAACAACAAAAATTTTTGGACAAAATCATGAGTCATTTAAGAAAAAGAAGAAACAGACTAAGTCATGATCATTTCTGTTAAGAAGGCCAAAACTTTTTAATGTAGGACCTTCTGTTAAATTTTTTTTAAATCAAAGTATTTTACCTCAAATTTAATTCACCACAGAGGAGCTATGAAAGGAGCAGATTGGTAAAAATAATACTTTAAAAAGGACTTGGGAGAAGAAAAAATCTACTTAGAAAACATAGGGGCAAACATTAAACTGAACCGAGTTTAGAGGGCTAATTTATTCCTAGTCGTCAGGCAGATCCAGAAGAAAGTTAAGACTAGGTAAACAGAGTACCTAGGTATACACTGTAAAGCATCTGTTCCTTAATGAGATGGACCATTTCAGTCCACCACCCACCAACAGAGATAATACTGAAATATAATCAGATGCTTGACTTGAATTTTTTTCCAACCAAAAAAAATTTTTTTTAAATATAAAGGTAAAAGTTCCTCATTTTTAACCCTGCCTTTTTGTCCTCTGTGATACTAACTGAACTTTAAGGTTTTTTATATGTACAATGTGGTGATTTAGTGTTACTTTTAAAGGAAAAAAAACCCACAAAGTTAGTGATTGTCCACAGATGAAACATGGGATGAGGTTCATGACTGAATCAATCACGGAGTGTTAGTCAATTGTAAACTCTTGGAAGTTAAGACTGGGAATTGTGTGTATCAGACACATTAGAGTACAACAGGAGAGAAAGAAAGTTCATTTGTCATTCCAATTCTGACAAGGTGCATGGTCTTCGA
The DNA here is from genome assembly GCA_006410635.1 of Cephalophus harveyi. Classification (NCBI taxonomy): domain Eukaryota; kingdom Metazoa; phylum Chordata; class Mammalia; order Artiodactyla; family Bovidae; genus Cephalophus; species Cephalophus harveyi. The sequence continues at coordinate 45,008 of SJYT01074779.1, read as the reverse complement.
AACTCCTGTCCACGTTCATGGAGCCATTTATTGGATACTGTGAAAGAACAAAATATATTAATGTATCCTGCTATCTAACTAGTACTGAATTAACTTCTGAGATATAGCTCTATAATGAAGTTTCAACATGGGTTAAAAAATTCAAGACCAAAACCAGACAAAGATGCATGCTACTGAGGCTGTCTTTCAAGAACTTCACTAAATGATGGAGGCACAGAAGATTTTATATGTATGTACGTTTCTTAAAGTTTCTAATGTTCAATCTAAGGCTTGTAATGTAGGTATGTGTTAGTCGTCCAGTCATGTCTGACTCTGCGACACCATAAACTGTAGCCCACCAGGCCCCTCTGTCCATGGAATTCTTCAGGCAAGACTACTGGAGTGGATTGCCATTTCCTTCCCCAGGGGATCTTCCTGACCCAGGGATCAAACCCTGGGTCTCCTGCATTGCAGGCAGATTCTTTACCATGTCAGCTACTAGGGAAGCGATGTAGGTATAGACAGAACAAAACACTGTTTTACCTGCTCGCAAAATACAACTTTGAATACAAAGACATTTAAAAGATGAACATAAAGTCTCCACGCTAAAGGAGAAACTCTATGATTAATCTCTCCTATTATGTGCTCATTAAGTTTCCTGTGTTCCAAGATACTGTTTAATACACCCCAAAAAGAATTAATTTCCTTCTTCTCCTATATTATAGAACATGGCATCAACATGTATAAAATACCTAACTTAACTCTAATTCCTTACTAATTCTTAACTAGTCTGTTACCTTTCTTAACCTGTGTAGCCCATCTTTCATTCATTAAACCCTGTCATTTTTTCCTTCTTTGATCTCTTCAATCTGTTCACTGCTCTCCACATCTTCTGCAGCTGCCTTAGTCCGGCCTTTTATCATCACCCACTTAGACAACAGGAAACAGCCTTCTAAACTCATCTCTCCTGTGCTAGCCTCTCTTTATTCTAGTCCAGTGGTTCACAAATATAAACATCACTTCTTTTAAATCTTTGAAGTGTGGCCAAGAGACCCATACTAAAATAGTTATAGGGTTACATCTTTATTAAAATAATCTTACCTATTTCTATTCCTCTTTTTTTTAACTTGGCCAGTTCTATACTTGCATGACCCTTGAGAGTACCTCTCCAGCCTCATACGAGTCCTGGCCCTGGTCCCTAACATGCTTGGAAAACAACTGCTTATCTTCAAGACCAAACAGAAAAATTAAAACTTCAAAGAAGCCTTCCTAAATGTAAGTAGTTACTGTCTTCTGTTTACATCTTTGTATTATTATATACTACATTATATTCTACCCACTAATGTGTCTGAGACAACTGTGAATCCCATGAGAAGAAGATATTGTCTAACTTAACTTTGAGTCCATTAGTGTTTCTCAGAGTAACAAGTGGAACTAGTAATTTAAAATGTCATAAAAAATAATTCCAAAATAAGAGAGCAAAATCATAAATTCTATTCAGAGAGTACAAGAAATATTTACCCCATTTGTTTCCAACCAGCACTGGACAGGCTGCATGCCGTGTACTATAATCTCCTTCTCCACTGGCAAACAGATTATACCAGAAAACAGCAGTTCCCTGAGGAGAACAATTCAAAATTATTCCCAAATAAAGTATGAGGTTATCACTTTTACAGTAATTAAATTTTCCTGTTTTATGGAAATAATTCCCCATGGCAGCACCATATCTCCTCTAATAGAATTCTGAAAGGATGACATAACTTACAAAATTTTGGCAATGACATGAAAACATTAACATCAGAGTTGCTTAACAAAGAAGTGTGTTTGCCAAAGCTAACACATCTTATAAATAGCAAGCATCATATGGAACCCATTTTAAAAATGAAAACTTCTAAATACTAATCACTGGTTGTTCATACCTCTGGGTACCCAGGGTAAATTGTACAAAAAAAAAAAGTAAAGGTTTTCCTATAGATAATGTATTCCTTAAGTATACTACCTTTTAAAATGTTATTTTTATAGATAAATAACTATAGGTATCTCTCTTCCTGAGGGGAAAAAAATACAGAGAAACACCCCCAGCTAAAATGACAAATCAAGCTTACCTTTTTGGGCCAAACACTAGCTCCTACTTCAGGAAAAACAGTGGCTCCTCCTGCTAACACATCACTCATCTAATAAGAGATGACAGTATTATCAAAAGTGCTGGTGGAATAAAATTAAACATGCCCCTTTCGGCCGGAACCTCCATCTTCCAACTAAGGCCCATGTGTGTCTCCCGCTGCTTCCCATCTCTCCCCTGGCCCCTCAGGCTAATTCACCAAAACGACCAACACAAAGGGCAAAAGGAGGGTCACCCACTACGTGTTCTCTAGGCCTTTCAGAAAACACGGAGTCGTTCCTTTGGCCACATACATGCGAATCTACAAGAAGGGTGATATTATAGATATCAAGGGAATGGGTACTGTTCAAAAAGGAATGCCCCACAAATGTTACCATGGCAAACTGGGAGAGCCTACAGTGTTACCCAGCATGCTGTTGGCATCGCTGTAAACAAACAAGGACAAGATTCTTGCCAAAACAATTAATTTGCCAAGATAGATTCCTGAAACATGTGAAGGAAAATGATCAGAAAAAGAAGGAAACCAAAAAGAAAGGGACTTGAGTTCAGCTGAAGTGCCAGCCTGTTCCACCCAGAGAAGCACACTTCACGAGGACCAATGGAAAGGAACCCAAACTGTTGGAGCCCATTTCCTATGAATTCATGGCCTGATGGGTGTAAAAATAAAGACCTAGATTGTACAAATGTTTCTCTTAATTCAGTAGAGGTGTTATGTCTGAATTCAGTGGGTGATGTATTTTCAAATTTAGTGTTTTTTCTTCCTGAAAGATTTAAGTTTGTTGTTCAGTATGTTCCACTGGTTAATAAACTGCCAGATATTTAAAAAAAAATTTAAACATGCTACTGTGAGATAGATATGATACTGAATACTAGAATGAGAATACTTGGACTTCTTATTACATAGATGGGTTGGTGCATGCTGGTCAGTTTTTAAAAAACAAGATGCCATTTGGGTTTACATACATATATAAAAGCAAAAGAAAGATCAAGTCAGCAAGGGAGATTGGAAAAGGATTTGGGAGATAGCTATTTATTTTATAGACAGAGGTAAAAAGAGAGGATTTAAAACTGACAAATTGAGTAACATAAGGGTATAAATATGTATTATATAGCACTAGAATATCACCTCCATGGGGGTAGGAATTTTCACCTGTTTTATTGCTGAGCTTCAGTGTCTAAAATGGTACCTCAAAAAATAGTAGGTATTCAAGAAATATTTAAATAAGTGAATTCAAACAAAATAGAAATAAACACTAAGAGAAAAGTAACAAACTACAACCAGTTTTGTCAATTCTCATGTAGGGTATCAACACACAGTAACTAAAAATTAGAAAATTAAGAGATTTATAAAGTTATAGTCTTAAAGGTAAACCAGAATAAAAACACAAATCTTCCAAATAAATGGAAGAAGTACATGCACAAAATGAGGCAAAGGAAACACAGATCATAGAGTGAAGATTTTTTTCAAAAAATTAAGGCAGTATAATGTAATATGTCATCAAGCAAAATCCATCTATAGGCTATAATCAGTGATATATAGGCAAATGCTGTACCAAGACACCAGGGAAGCTGTACCGAAGAAAACAGAGTCTGACCTTAATATCAAACAGTTTTAAAGTTAAAGGCACTGAATGATATAAAGAAGTGTATTTTACTGTGATACATGTATAATCAGTATCAAAGACCTGATCACTCTTAAGCAATGAAAAGTTAACTTTGGAGAAATTTAAACTTTGTGCTATCAAAAACCTGATCGCTCTTAAGCAATGAAAAGTTAACTCTGGAGAAATTTAAACTTTGGGCCCATCTGGGAAAAGCATTCAAATAGTGGGGAAAAATGAAAACTAATTAATAAAAATGCTATATTTAACTAAAGGGGGACATAATATATAGTCTAACAGTTACAAATAATCTAACATTTATGAATACTGGACCAAATAATACAGCATCATGTATGTGCCTGCTTTTATGAAACAAATAACAGGCAAAAGCAAATGCTTAATGGCTCTTAAATATCTGAAAAGACGCTCAACCTCTCTAATAAGAGAAATGCAAATTAAAACTACAATAACTGCTAATCTGATAAAGTAAAAGATTTACAGATCAAAAGTTTGACAAGCATCACACTTAAAGATGGTATATAAATTAGTACAAGTCTACAGATCTCACCTCTTGAAAATATACAAAGACTTCACAACATGAATTTTTGCATAATGTTATCAGCTTCTCCCCTGGTTTTCTCTCATTCTTAATTTATCTTATACATCTAAAATCCTTTTTTTTATAGTGTCTTAGATCCTTCTGCAAACCAGATGGAGTTGTGAGAGGGATGAGGGAGAGCAATCAGGAGAGTGACAAGGTAGGTTGGATACAGAGAAAGAGGTCTGTTTAAAAAAAAAAAAACAAAAAACGGAGGGAAAGAAGAATGATCAAAAACCTGGGCAAAAGACAAACAGAAGGGAGCAGGGAGCAAGGAAGAAAGAAACCAGATGGAGTAGGGAGACAAAGATCTGGTAGGGAGTGAAATAAAGTAGGTAACAAAAAGATTCAATTTCATATAAATCAAAGGAGGATAGGGGATGGAAATAACAATGAAATAAGCAAAACTAAGTCAATCTAAAATACATCTTTTAAAGTTAATGAAGGTTACAACACTGTAGGAGACTGTACTTGCTAAATCGAATATATCCCAATATGTCCTGTCCCATGTGTTCTTTTTACATGACAGGGACATGCTTCTTGAGTGGTAGAATCTATGTCTATGTTCCTTCCCTCTTGAAGCATGGCACATATCTATAATGGCCTCAATTAATAAAATATAGCAGAAGTGACACCATTTGACTTCAGAGCATGGCTAATAAAAATGTCATGTACTGCCTTTTGTGGGAGGATACTTGCTCTTAGAATCCAGTCACCAAGCTGTGAGGAAGCCCAGGCCGAAAGTCAGTATTTTGGTCAGCTTCAATCTCAATCTTCAAGGTGACCCCAAGTGCCAGCCATCATGAGAGATTCAGAGCAAGAACCATGAATAAAGCCCAATCTCACCAACATTAAAGGTAAAAATCAAATTATTAATTTAAACCATTCAGTTTTGGCATGATTTGTTATGCAGCAATAGATAACTGGGGCAAATATTATATGATCAAAGCTTGGTTTTTTCTATATGTGTCAATAGATAAACAATTTTTAAAAAGATTATACTGTTTTGAAACTAATCTACAATGTGAGAATGGTTACCCTTGAGGAAAGGGCTTCTAGGGTGCTGTAATGTACTATTTCTTGGTCTGAGGGCCGAATATACTAGATATGTTCACTGTGTGAAAATTTATCAAGTTAATACCTATGATTTGTACACTTTTCTGATATGATCATTTTAACTTTCTTCCTCAGGCTGTAGTAAGTACAATCTGAAAAAGTGATAAATGAAAAATAAATCTGAACCCTCTTTACTCAGTTGTAAGAAACATTCAACTCAGATGTTAAGAGCTAACCAAAGAAAACATCTAAACACATTAAAATAAGTCATGTGATCAAATCCCAACTTAAAATGAAAATTTTAGCTATAACTTACATAAAACAGCCATGTAGCAATTCTATTTCCTGTCCCCAGCTCTTTGAAAGCATCTGGCTCATCTTTCTGTGAATAAAATACAATTCAGTGATGCAAAATTCAGTAATGCAAGTTCTCCACGGGCAACTAAACATCAGTAACATACTGAACAGTATGCTAAAAATAGCCCCTAAAGGTTCCTTTGTAATATCAAGTGCACTATATACAAAAGGCTCTCAAATATTTGTTGACTGTTGATTCAACTAGTACACTGAATATTTTTGATAAGACCATTTGGGGGGAAAAACAGATGTGTTAGTCTATACAATGAAAACCAATATCTACTATCCACAGATTGTTTTAAAAATTAACAATTATAGTTTTAGCTTCCAAACAAGCAAGACATGAGAGACTTTCAGCCCCATTCATTAAATCAATTCTCTGTGGGTAAAAAAACTAACTTTGAGATTTACTTTGAACTCATGATCCATTCAAATATTCACACTGCTACTATTACTGTCTTTTGACTGTCAGCACTTTAATCTGGCTAGAGAATTTACATCTGGCTATTTAAAGCTAATTAAAATACAGAATAGTCTCTTGGCATTTTCTAAAAAAAAATATTTTATTTTTCATACAGAAATTTATACACAGTCCTTTGTCATATCCTCAATATGTCCCTTAATATCCTTCAAAGGATGAATGACTAAACTGGTATTTCCATGAGAAACTACTCAGCAATAAAAAGAAACACCCTATCAATATGTTCTGCAAAAACATGGATGAATCTCAAGGGAATTATGCTGAGTGAAAAGAAACCACCTTAAAAGGATGCATGCTGTATATAACATTTATGAAATAACAGTTATCGTAAAGAACAGATTAATGATTACCAGCAGTTAGGGATAGCAGAAGGGTGTGTGGAGCTACAGAGTAGTTTACAAGGCAGTCTTACAGTGATGGTGCAGTTATGCATCCTGACCTGTGCTGGTAGTTACACAAAGCTACACGTGTAATAAAACTATACACATATACACACGAGAGCCAGTACAACTGGTGAAACATGAATAAGCTCTGTTGCTTGTGTCAATGCCAATTTTCTGGTTTTAATAATGAACTATAGTTATGCAAGATGTTAACATTGAAGAAGGCTGAGTGAAGGGTGCATGGGATCTTCCTATACATTTTTTGGGGGAAACTTCCTAGGAGTCTCTAATTATTTCAAAATACAAATCTAAGAAAAAAAGTTTAGTTACATTAATGTCAGAACTTAAACTGTAGTCTTTCACATCATCCAAGATCCTAAGACATTTTTCAGTAATTGAAAATAGAAGGAAAATAGACTAAAAATATATTCTTTGCTAGCCTATACACAGAAAGTATCTAGGATTTTAGAATTCAGTCAGTCAAGGAATATAACACAATATATTAACAGACTGTGTTTTCTTTCCAAAGAATATACTCTTATTTTAAAATGGTAATAGATCAA
>SJYT01074779.1:8644-37672 GCA_006410635.1 Cephalophus harveyi | reverse complement strand
AATTCTTAGAATTCATGTAATTATAATAAAGCTTAAATTAAGATTTGGTAATGACATAATTCATAGCTCAATATGTTAAAATTAATTTAAAAGGTTAAATACTTAAGCAAGAGTACTTGGGCAAGGATGGCTTTCTAACAAACTGCTTTATTTTTCCTCCAGTCTCTGCATCTATTTTTTTTTTTCTTTCAAAATGTATTCCTGTAATTCCTGCAGATTTACTGGCCAATTCACTATAGCTATCTCTAATCTGTTTAACTTTATCCACTAAATTTAAAATTTCAAAAAGTTTTTCAACCTGAAGATTCTATTTCAGTTAAATCATTTTGAGAATTTAAAAATAAAAGACAAAAATGAATAAAGTATTGTTTAGTTATTTTATATTCTATATCTGATCACTGTGGTATCAACACCCTGGGGGCATCTATAGCTGTTGGCAGGCCTATGCTTTCAATCTGGCCAAAGAAGCTTGCCATAATACATCTTACTCAAGCTGGGATGCAAAAGGAAACTCCCGAAGTGTCCTGACTCAAAGCAGATGATTTTCTAGGCTATCCTTTCTTTCTCTGAAGGTGTATGCCTTTAGAGATTTAGGTTTTATCCAGGGATTTCAGGTCAGTAGCCTACATTTATACGGGTCCTCTCACAGAGCTGTTAATCTTCAAAGCTCTACATTCCTGGAGGTATATGCCTTCAGCCTCAGCCTTTTTGCTTCCTTTTAACACTCTAATTTTAGTCTCTAGATTTTCTTTGTTCAGTTTGCCTTTGAGAACTTCCTTTACTTTCCCCAAAGCTCAGCAATTCATTTAAAAGTATCCTAAATTCTTTTCCATGTCTCTAGTTGTTTCTTACTGCTAAAATGTATAGAGTATCTATCCCACCGTGCTTCTACAAATAAGCTACAAATCTCTTCCACAAATGAGCTACAAATCTCTTCCAAAATAAGCTATGAATTTATAATACTAAAATAACAGAATTAACATGTCATGCCTAAGCTTCAGTGCAACTCCTACATTCTCCATTATTTTTGTTTACTTACCCGTGCAAAATCAAAATGGGGTTCATACTGTCCTCCAACTCCATAATTTGCTACCTGCATGAGAAACAAAACATGATAAAAGAACTATGAAGATTGCTATTCAAAAAAATCTGAGTCCCATTTTGATCTCTCATATATCACAGTTAGGTACTTCTAAATAAATGAGAAGCATTTTTTTTTAATCAGTGAGAGTTTCTAAGAAATCAAGGATGAAAAACTAAGAGCTGTTATATGCTATTTTAGAATCTTAGTTAATATGCTTTTCTTTAGCAAATGTTTGGAACACATGATTTTCCTAATACATAATAAACTTTGATTTTTAGAATTAGTTTTCTAAAATTAGAATTTCACAATTTTTATTATTATTATCAATAAACACTTTCCTTGAGAATTTAAATCAAGATTCATGTTTCCCAAAGCCCAAAATACTGGCAAATTCCCAATCTACTTTAATGAAATTCCCTTTGGATATGTATTTTTCCCCTACTTAATTAAAAAAAGAGAAGAAGTAAACACCAATTTAATTATTCCTGTTGGAAAGCCCTGACAACTTCATTTGGATGTGACAGTGTCCCAGTGAGAAGCAGCAAAAGAAAGTAAGAAAAATATTTGGTCTGAGTTCATGGTCCAGATTTCTTAGTTAAAATATAGCATATGTAACTTTGGATACAATCAGTTTTCTTGTTTGTAAAAGAAAGATAATGTTAACTACCTCTCTTCACCCCAATATGACAAAATGCTAACAAAATGAAAGGAAAATGTGAGCTAAAGAGCATTGTTGATAAAATGAGTACATAATTAAAACTTTGCTCACAGCAAAGTCCAAGTCTTATGTAAATTATTATTACTATGGATAATTTACTTCTTATGTTGTAGATACCTTGGTGTGGATCAGACTATTCAGTCAGAAATATCAAGTAGCCTGAAAGAGCCTGTGACGGTTAGGCAGGTAAGAATAAATACAAATTAGGAAAGAAAAGATACATCACAGCTTTTATTTTTTTATAATCAAATGAGTATCAAGGAAGTTGTAGATGACCATGGAGATGACCATGATAACTTACTTAGGCAAGTTTAAATACAGGCAGTCCTGTTTTGCACAGTTCTAAAATGCACACATCTCAGATATCATGGTTTAGCCAACCATTAACACTAGACCCCCAACAGCACAGTGGACATTTCAGTTACCATGTTACATTAACTGTGAGTATTTATATACAATACCACAGTAATTACCATCAGTCAGTTCAGTTCAATTACTCAGTTGTGTCCGACACTTTGTGACCCCATGAATCGCAGCACACTAGGCCTTCCTGTCTAGCACCAACTTCTGGAGTTCACCCAATGTCCTTCGAGTTGGTGATGCCATCCAGCCATCTCATCCTCGGTCGTCCCCTTCTCCTCCTGCCCCCAATCCCTCCCAGCATCAGAGTCTTTTCCAATTAGTCAACTCTTCGCATGAGGTGGCCAAAGTACTGGAGTTTCAACTTCAGCATCATTCCTTCCAAAGAACACCCAGGACTGATCTCCTTTAGAATGGACTGGTTGTCTCCTTGCAGTCCATGGGACTCTCAAGAGTCTTCTCCAGCACCACAGTACAAAAGCATCAATTCTTTGGTGCTCAGCTTTCTTTATAGTCCAACTCTCACATCCATACGTGATTGCTGGAAAAACCATAGCCTTGACTAGACGGACCTTTGTTGACAAAGTAATGTCTCTGCTTTTTAATATGCTGTCTAGGTTAGTCATAACTTTCCTTCCAAGGAGTAAGCGTCTTTTAATTTCATGGCTGCAGTCACCATCTGCAGTGATTTTGGAGCCCGAAAAAATAAAGTCTGACACTGTTTCCCCATCTATTTCCCATGAAGTGATGGGACCAAATGCCATGATCTTAGTTTTCTGAATGTTGAGCTTTAAGCCAACTTTTTCGCTCTCCGCTTTCACTTTCATCAAGAGGCTTTTTAGTTCTTCACTTTCTGCCATAAGGGTGGTGTCATCTGCATATCTGAGGTTATTGATATTTCTCCCAGCAATCTTGATTCTAGCTTGTGGTTCCTCCAGCCCAGTGTTGTTCATGATGTACTCTGCATATAAGTTAAATAAGCAGGGTGACAATATACAGCCTTGATGTACTCCTTTTCCTATTTGGAACCAGTCTGTTGTTCCATGTCCAGTTCTCACTGTTGCTTCCTGACCTGAATATAGGTTTCTCAAGAGGCAGGTCAGGTGGTCTGGTATTCCCATCTCTTTCAGAATTTTCCACAGTTTATTATGATCCACACAGTCAAAGGCTTTGGCATAGTCAATCAAGCAGAAATAGATGTTTTTCTGGAACTCTCTTGCTTTTTCCATGATCCAGCAGATGTTGGCAATTTGATCTCTGGTTCCTCTGCCTTTTCTAAAGCCAGCTTGAACATCTGGAAGTTCACGGTTCACGTATTGCTGAAGCCTGGCTTGGAGAATTGTGAGCATTACTTTACTAGCATGTGAGATGTGTGCAATTATGCGGTATTTTGAGCATTCTTCGGCATTGCCTTTCTTTGGGATTGGAATGAAAACTGACCTTTTCCAGTCCTGTGGCCACTGCTGTGTTTTCCAAATTTGCTAGCATATTGAGTGCAGCACTTTCACAGCATCATCTTTCAGGATTTGAAACAGCTCAACTGGAATTCCATCACCTCCACTAGCTTTGTTGGTAATGATGCTTTCTAAGGCCCACTTGACTTCACATTCCAGGATGTGTGGCTCTAGGTGAGTGATCACACCATCATGATTATCTTGGTCGTGAACATCTTTTTCGTACAGTTCTTCTGTGTATTCTTGCCACCTCTTCTTAATATCTCCTGCTTCTGTTAGGTCCATACCATTTCTGTCCTTTATCGAGCCCATCTTTGCATGAAATGTTCCCTTAGTATCTCTAATTTTCTTGAAGAGATCTCTAGTTGTTTTCCTCTATTTCTTTGCATTGATCACTGTAAATAGTAGCAAATATTGCTACTAGCTCGTCAATCCACAAATTACTACATAAATAACAGCTACACAACATGACCAATGACCAACCACTTCTTTAAAGTATCAATGATTGGCCACTGCATATCTGTTATTCAGTTCTTGTACAGACAGCAAAGCATATGCCTCCTTATTCCCCAGTAAAAATCTATGTGATATTTTGCAACAACAGACAATTAGAAGAAATTGGCCAACAAAGGTAACTGCAGCAGAGAAATGGAAAGCAATAATGCTGTAATTGAAATTGAAATCAAACTGAAATGGACTCGGTTCTGGGACAAGATGGGAAAAGATGAGTAGGACCTGAGCTCACCTCTCTCATGATGCGACTGATTGATAAGGGATTAATCTCCAAAATACTCAAACAGCTCAGACAGCTCAGTATCAAAAAAGAAACCCTAACAAAAAATGGGCAGACGATCTAAATAGATGTTTCTCCAAAGACGACATACAGATGACCAAAAATCACATGAAAAAAAAATGCTCAACATCACTAATTATTAGAGAAATGCAAATCAAAACTATGAGGTATTACCTCACTAAGGGTCAGAATGACCATCATCAAAATGTCTAGAAACAAAAAATGCTGGAGAGGGTGTGCAGAAAGGAGAAACTTCCTACACTGCTGGTGGGAATGTAAACTGACAGAGCCACTACAGAGAACAGCACGGAGGTTCCTTAAAAAACGAAAAGCAGCGCTTTCATCTAATTCAGCTATCCCGCTCCTGGGATTGCTGAGAAAACCATAATTCTAAAAGATACATGCACCCCGATGTTCACTGCAGCACTGTGTGCAACAGCTAAGACATTTAGGAAGCCACCTAAATGTCCACTGACAGAGGAATAGACAAGGACGTGGTATATACTTATCAATAGACTATTACTTAGCCATAAAAAGGACTGAAATAATTCCATTTGCAACAACATAGAGATTGTTATACTAAGTAAGTCAGAGAAGACAAATATCATTTGTCACTTATATGTGGAATCTAAAAAAATGATACAAATGAACTTACAAAACAGAAACCAGACTCAGAACAAGCTTATGGTTGGGGGTGGGGGAAAGACTAAAGGAAAGGGACAGATAGGGAGCTTGGGATGGACATAAACACACTGTTATATTCAAAATGGATAACCAAAAAGGACCAAGATGGGAGGGGAGTTTGGGGGAGTGTGTGTGCGCACTTAGTTGTGTCTAACTCTTTGTGACCCCAGGGACTGTAGCCCACCAGGCTCTTTTGTCCATGGAATTTTCCAGGAAAGAATACTGGAATGGGTTGTCATTTCCTCCTCCAGGAGATCTTCCCAACCTAGGAACTGAACCCACATCTCTTGCACAGGCAGGCAGATTCTTTATCACTGTGTCATCTTGGGGGGAATGGATACATGTATATATGTATGGCTGAGTCCCTTCAATGTTCACCTAAAACTATCACAACATTGTTAATCAGCTATACTCCAATACAAACTATAAAATTAAAACAAACAAAAAAAAAAACCGCACACAAAAAGACTTATGGTTACCAAAGCAGAAAGGTGGCAGGGAGGGATAAATTAGGAACTTGGGATTAACATACACATACTAGTTAACATGAGGCTTCCCAGATGGCGCAGTGGTAAAGAATCTGCCTAGGGGATTTACGACTCAGCAGTGTGTACACACACACACACACACACACACACACACACACACGCACACAAAATATAAAATAGATGATATAGTAAGGACCTACTATATAGCACAAGGAATTCTACTCAATACTCCGTAATAACCTATAGGGGAAAGAATCTGAAAAAGAATACATATATACAGATATGTATAACTAAATCACTTTGCAGTATGCCTGAAACTAACACAACATTGTAAATCAACTATACTTCAATATGAAAAAGAAAACTCATGCTGATCCCCCCATAAATCAAACTAAAATGGAAATGAATAAAAGGCTGACAAGGAAAATGTTTCGAACTTTTGCTGTTTGAGAAACTCTAGATATGCAGTCAGAGGAATATGGTGAAGGTCAGAAGAATTTTGTTGGCAGTAAACTTATTAACAAAGAAAGTGATCATGATGAAAAGAATGAAGATATATTGGAGAAAGTGACTCTGGAAAAAAATCATCAATAAAAGATCTCTCAGAGATATTTAACAACATAAAAGGCAGAAAGGATAAAACACTAAAAGCTGAACCAAACTTAGAAGCAGGACAATTTACAAAGAAAGAGAAAAGATGCTCGCTCTGTATCACAAGTTTCACAATGAGAAGAAAGGAAACTACTGTTGATAAGTGCTTGAAGAAGTGAAGTGAAGTCAAGTCGCTCAGTCGTGTCTGACTCTTTGCAACCACATGGACTGTAGCCCACCAGGCTCCCCCGTCCATGGGATTCTCCAGGCAAGAACACTGGAGTGGGTTGCCATTTTTTTCTCCAGGGGATCTTGCTGACCCAGGGATCGAACCCAGGTCTCCTGCATTACAGGCAGATGCTTTAACCTCTGAACCACCAGGGAAGCCCCTGATAAGTGCTTCAGTTCAGTTCAGTAGTGCCCGACTCTTTGTGACCTCATGAATCACAGCATGCCAGGCCTCCCTGTCCATCACCATCTCCTGGAGTTTTCTATTTGGAACCAGTCTGTTCCATGTCCAGTTCTAACTGTTGCTTTCTGACCTGCATATAGGTTTCTCAAGAGGCAGGTCAGGTGGTCTGGTATTCCCGTCTCTTTCAGAATTTTCCACAGTTTATTGTGATCCACACAGTCAAAGGCTTTGGCATAGTCAAAAGTCATAGTGCTTACAAAGATTTAAAGCACTGTAATCCTCAATATTTCTAATATTTTAAATTACTGAGACAATTCAATAGTGAAGACTAGTTTTCAACAAATGATGCTGGGACAATTGCCTATATAACCACATGAAAAGAATGAAGTTGGGCCTCTTATATCGTATATAAAAATGACTCAAGATGGATCAAAGACCTGAATGTAAGAAAGAAAACCATGAAAGTTATAGGAAAAACCACAGGTGTAAATCTTTATGTCCTTGGATTAGGCAATGGTTTCTTCTGACACCTTAGCAAAAGCAACCAAAAAAAGACATATCAGATTTCATAGAAATTAAAAATTTTTGCCAAAGGACACCATCAAGAAAGTGAAAGACACCCCAGAGAATGGGAGAAAATATTTGCAAACCATATACTTAATATGGATCCAGTATTCAGAACATATGAACAACACGTATAACTCAATAAAAGACAAATAACCCCATTAAAAAAATAGGCAAAGGATTTGAATAGAAATTTTTTCCATAGATATAACAATAGTTAATAAGCTCATGAAAAGATACTCAACATCATTAGCAATCAGTTCCACTCAGTCACTCAGTTGTATCTGACTCTTTGCGACCCGTGAACCCCAGCATGCCAGGCCTCTCTGTCCATCACCAACTCCCGGTGTTAACCCAAACTCATGTCCATTGAGTCAGTGATGCCATCCAACCATCTCATCTGTCGTCCCCTTCTCCTCCTGCCCTCAATCTTTCCCAGCATCAGGGTCTTTTCAAATGAGTCAGCTCTTCGCACCAGGTGGCCAAAGTACTGGAGTTTCAGCTTCAACATCAGTCTTTCCAATGAACACCCAGGACTGATCTCCTTTAGGATGGACTGGTTGGATCTCCTGGCAGTCCAGGGGGCTCTCAAGAGTCTTCTCCAACACCACAGTTCAAAAGCATCAATTCTTTGGTGCTCAGCTTTCTTTATAGTCCAACTGTCACATCCATACATGACCACTGGAAAAACCATAGCCTTGACTAGACAGACCTTTGTTGGCAGAGTAATGTCTCTGCTTTTGAATATGCTGTCTAGGTTGGTCATGACTTTCCTTCCAAGGAATAAGCATCTTTTAATTTCATGACTACAATCACCATCTGCAGTGATTTTGGAGCCCCCCAAAATAAAGTAAGCCACTGTTTCCTCATCTATTTGCCAAGAAGTGATGGGACCAAATGCCATGATCTTAGTTTTCTGAATGTTGAGCTTTAAGCCAACTTTTTCACTCTTTAGTTCTTCTTCACTTTCTGCCATAAGGGTGGTGTCATCTGCATATCTGAGGTTATTAATATTTCTCCCAGCAATCTTGATTCCTGCTTGTGATTCTTCCAGCCCAGCGTTTCTCATGATGTACTCTGCATTTAAGTTAAATAAGCAGGGTGACAATATACAGCCTTGACGTACTCCTTTTCCTGTTTGGAACCAGTTTGTTGTTCAGTGTCCAGTTCTAACTGTTGCTTCCTGACCTGCATACAGGTTTCTCAAGAGGCAGGTCAGGTGGTTTGGTATTCCCATCTCTTTCAGAATTTTCCAGTTTATTGTTATCCACACAGTCAAAGCCTTTGACATACTCAATAAAGCAGAAATAGATGTTTTTTTGGAACTCTCTTGCTTTTTCCATGATCCAGCAGATGTTGGCAATTTGATCTCTGCCTTTTCTAAAACCAGCTTGAACATCTAGAAGTTCATGGTTCATGTATTGCTGAAGCCTGAGTTGGAGAATTTTGAGCATTACTTTACTAGCATGTGAGATGAGTGCAATTGTGCTGTAGTTTGAACATTCTTTGGCAACATTCTTTGGCATTGCCTTTCTTTGGAATTGGAATGAAAACTGACCTTTTCCAGTCCTGTGGCCNAAGCCTGAGTTGGAGAATTTTGAGCATTACTTTACTAGCATGTGAGATGAGTGCAATTGTGCTGTAGTTTGAACATTCTTTGGCAACATTCTTTGGCATTGCCTTTCTTTGGTATTGGAATAAAAACTGACCTTTTCCCGTCCTGTGGCCACTGCTGACTTTTCCAAATTTGCTGACATATTGAGTGCCGCACTTTCACAGCATCATCTTTTAGGATTTGAAATAGCTCAACTGGAATTCCATCACCTCCACTAGCTTTGTTCGTAGTGATGCTTTCTTGACTTCGCATTCCAGGATGTGTGGCTCTAGCTGAGTGATCACACCATCGTGATCATCTGGTTCATGAAAATTTTTTTTGTACAGTTCTTCTGTGTATTCTTGCCACCTCTTCTTAACATCTTCTGCTTCTGTTAGGTCCATACCATTTCTGTCCTTTATCGAGCCCATCTTTGCATGAAATGTTCCCTTGGTATCTTTCGTTTTCTTAAAGAGATCTCTAGTCTTTCCCATTCTGTTGTTTTCCTCTAGTTCTTTGCATTGATAGCTGGGGAAGGCTTTCTTATCTCTCCTTGCTATTCTTTGGAACTCGGCATTCAAATGGGTATATCTTTTTCTTCTTTGTTTTTCGCTTCTCTTCTTTTCACAGCTATTTTTAAGGCCTCCTCAGATAGCCATTTTGCTTTTTTGCATTTCTTTTTCTTGGGGATGGTCTTGCTCCCTGTCTCCTGTACAATGTCACGAACCTCCATCCATAGTTCATCAGGCACTCTATCAGATCTAGTCCCTTAAATCTATTTCTCACTTCCACTGTATAATCATAAGGGATTTGATTTAGGTCATACTTGAATGGTCTAGTGGTTTCCAAGGAAATGCAAATAAAAACAATAATGAAATATCATTTCAAACATATTAGAATAACTTTAATTTTAAAAAATGGGCAAGAACAGATGTTGGCAAAGATGTGACAAAAATGGAACCCTGTACATTGCCAGTGGGATCGTAAAAGCACTTGGCCATTTGGGAAAACAGTTTGTCAGCTCCTCAAATGTTAAAGATAACACATGACGCAGCACACTTCCTTCAGTAGATATGTACCCAAGAGGAATTTAAATGTTATCTGTTCAAATATTTGTAGACAAATGTTTAGTCATAATATACAAAGAGTGGAAACAAATGTTCTTCAACTGATAAATAAAATGTGGTATATCCAACAAGAGAGTATTATTCAGACACGAAAAAGCATGAAGTGCTGATTCATGCTACAACACATATATAGCTTAAAAACATTGTTAAGTGAAATAACCCAAATATACCAAACCACATATTGTATTACTCCATTTATATGAAACACCTAGAATAGGCAAATTCATAGAAAGTAGAGAAGCAGTTGCCAGGGGCACTAGAGCAGAGGAATGGAGAGTTATTACTTAAATGGAGTTTCTTTTGGTGTGATGAAAATAGTGGTGATGATGTACAACCACGTGAATACTAAAGCCAAGGTAAATTTTATGGTATATGAATAGAAAACAGAAAGAAAATATTATTTATGAAAAACAGTGTACTAATAAATATTAGTATATTTTTCATTTCCCTAGAAATTTATACTCAACAGTAAGAGTTTTTAATGTTTTGAGAAAAAATTTTAAAGGTCCCAGAACAATTTCAAGTTTTCCCACTGATTATTAAGATTGGTGTACATGGTTTCACTATATATTCACTTAGCCTATATATTCACTTTTACAGTCACAAAGTATATTGTGAATTGAATACTGTCTGTACAGTGACAGAAAAATCTCATCTGAAGCATCTTTTTAAAAAAATTTTTTTTAACTTTTTATTTTGTATTGGAGTATAGCCAATTAATAGTGTTGTGATAATTTGAGATGGATAGCAAAGGGACTCAACCATATATATACATGTACCCATTCTCACCCAAACTCCCCTCCCATCCAGGCTGCCACATAACATTGAGGAGAGTTCTCTATGTGCAGCATCTTTTGAAGAAGTTTAAGAATAATGTGATTACCTACCTGTAATTCCTCTGCTGTGGAGACATCTAGTCCTGTTAGATCTTGGATTCTCATATTAATTCGTGACACCACAGGGTTTTCATAGCCAGACAGCCAGGCACTAAAAACATGAAGAAAATACTAGTTTTACTGATTAAGTTTCAATACATAAAGGCCATTTTAAAAGCCATAATACACAGACATAATATTATGGCTTTATCTATAACCGTTTAGTTGATTTGCTTCTTTGATACGATTTTTACTGATGTTAAAGGATGTTACATTCAACAGTTGGAGGCTGGAAAGGGAAAAAATTAATATCATTTTTTTAGAGTTTTCATGAAAAAAGGTGGGTTAATGTAAGAAGGCTAAAAAGGACTATCTACACTGAGAATTTCTTGTTAATTTTGAAAAAAAATATATATATATATATCAAACAAATATATACATCAAATTGAAAACAACTGTCCCTTCTAGGTAAGGTATAGGAACTGGCCAGGATGAAGGTTAGGGATTTTAGCTTGACTTATATAATGCTAATATTTTATAAGGAAAAGAATTCATGTACTGATTGTATAAATAAAAAAGTTTTTAAAAGATACCCAACACACACAGTAAGATGGCTATAATCAAAAAGATGGACAATAACAAGTGTTGGTGATGATGTGAAGTAATCAGAATCCTCATATATTGCTGGTAGGAATGTAAACTAGTCCAGTCACTCTGGAAAACACTTTGGCAGTTCCTCAAATTGTTAAACATAGAGTGACCTAGTAATTCCATGCCTAGGTATATATATCCAAGAGAAATTAAAATGTGTGTTCATACCAAAACTTGTGCACAAATGTTCACAGTAGCATTGTTAATGGCCAAAAAGTGGAAATAATCCAAATGTCCATCAGCTGATGGACAGATACATAAAACGTGATATATCCATAAGATGGATTATTGTGTCATGAAAAGGAAGTACTGATACATACCGCAACATGGATGAACCTTGAAACCATTATGTTAAAGATAAATCAGATACAAAAGGTCACATATTATGATTCTATTTACATGAAATGTCCAGGTAAATCTATAGACAGTAGATTAGTGGTTGCCAGGGGAAGGGGGAATTAAGGAATGGTTGCTAATGGGTACAGGATTTCCTTTTGGGTGGTGAAAATGTTCTGGAATTAGATAATGGTGATGACTGCACAGCTAAAAAGACTGAAAACCACTGAACTGTATACTTTAAAGGATGAATTTTATGGTATGGAAACTATAGTTCAATAAAATGGTACTGCAAAATTCAACTCTCTCCTTTATGTAGGCTTTTTCCCCGTCTATTAGACTTTTTCTTTCTTCACTTCTCTCATCAAGCTATGGTCCATCATTTCTACAGCATCAACAATTTTTTTTAGTAGTGCCATGGCTGCAAGATCTTAGTTTCCCAAACAGGGACTGAACTCATGCCACCTGCAATGGAAGCGTGGCGTCCTTTGACCACCAGGGAAGTCCTTCAACAGCATTCTTGATAGAAGCCTAAACTCAACTCTCTGGCAAAAAAGACAATCCTGAATGAATTTCTCTACTCTAAGCTTTTACCTGTATTACCAAATTCTACTGGGGAAAATAATGAAATAAGGCAAATACATTCCACTAGAAATTCATGAACGCTAACTCTAAGTGGGCCTTACCCTCTCCTTTATTCTGAACGCCAGCCCACCCATGACTCCCCCTGCACTCAGTAGACAACATATCTCCTACTTAGAAGACAAAACAGAAACCATATAATCTGTTCCTGATACACAGTTCATTCTAGTTCATTCCAGTTCCAAGAGGAGATTTTTCTCCATTATCTAAGGCCAATCCTCTGCCTTAGATTCTATTATCTCCTGCCATTTCAGGAATCATGAATCATTGATTAGCCCTTCTCTCTCTTACATAATCAACATCCATTCTCAGTAATTCCTCCTACAGCTTTTAACAGCACTTAAGACTCTGCCATTAAACAAATAAGCAAAAATTTCAAATTCTTTCCCTCAATTCTTTCTCTCTCCAGCTACCAACTTCTGTCTCCTCCCTCTTCAAGTCAACCTTTTCACAGACTCCTCACTTCTCAAACCATTCCAATCTAGATTTAATCTCTATCACTCCATCGAAACTGCTCTTGCTAACATCACCCATAATCCTACTGTTATTAAATCTAACAAGATTTTCTGATTTTTCTCACAGTTATTTGCACTTTTAGTAAAGTTTCACAATGTTCATCCCTCTTGAAACTCTCCTCCTCGCTCATGCATTCTCCAGGTATTCCTTGCTTACTAACTCTTTAGCCTGAAGACTCCTGTTATCAAGAATACCTTTACTTTTACCATTTTAGCAAACTATCAGTCTAATCTTTCACTTTATAGTTTCAGAATTATAAAAGCTTGTTATATTCAACATTATAATATGCTTGTTTACTTAACAAGACTATAACAAATGCTTGTTATAGTCAACAAATGGTTCTGGGACACAGGATAACCATGTGCAAAAGAAAGAAGATGAATCCCCTACCTCATTCACATTATAATTTAAAAAAAAAATTAACTCAGAAGGGATTAAAGATCTAAATATAAGAGCTAAAGTTACAAAACTTTTTGGAAAAAAACACAATGTGTATCTCTGTGACCTTAGTCATTGTTTTAGCTATGACCCCCAAAGTAGAAACAACAACAAACAGGACATCATCAAAATAAGCTGTATTTCAAAAGACATGAATTTCAGAACAGCATTATTCATAATAGCCAAAAAGTAGAAATAACCCAAATATCTATCAAAAGATAGATAAAATATGGCATATCTATACAAAAGAATATTGCTCAACCATACCCTGAAAACATGCTAAGCAAAAGAAGCCAGACACTGAAAGGTCACGTTTAATGATTCCATTTACACAAAATATTCAGGATAGGCAAATTCATTAAAAACAGAAAGTAGATTAGTGGTTGCTCAGGGTTGGGGCAGGTAGGGAATTAAGGATTGGGTAGTTATGGCTGAGGAGTGTAAACCTTCCCTTTGGGGTAATGAAAATGTTCTAAAATTAATTGTGGTGATGGAGGCACAATTCTCTAACTATACCTAAAACCGCTGACTTACACACTTCAAATGAGTGAACTGTATGGTATATAGTTCAATAAAGCTGTTTTGGGGGCACACCAAGCAGCTTGCAGGATCTTAGTTCTCCAACCAGGGGCTGAACCCATGCCTCCTGGATTGGGAGCTTGAAGTCTTAACCACTGGACTGCAAGGCAAGTCCCTCAATAAAGCTATTTTTAAAAGAAATATTTATTATAAAAATTTTGAAGAGTATAAAAGTATATGAAGTCCCTTTCCTAGTCTCAAAACACTACTAACAGATATATATCCTCTCAAGAGCTTTTCCCTGTGTGTAAACAAACTTACTGAGAGAATTAAAAAAAAAAAAGAATCCACCCTTCAACCTTACACCTTACTATACACATACACTTTTTTCTCCCTAAAAATACTTCTGACATATTTCCTAGTTAATACATATAATGCTACCCCATTTAAAAAAAATTATTGTGGTAAAAAATATGCAACATAAAATTAACCATTTTAACCACTTTTAAGAGTGCAATTCAGGGGTGTTAAATACATTCACAAAGTTGCACAAGCATCACCACTCTCTATTTCCAAACCTTCTCCATCCCACACAGAAATTCTGTATACTCTGAAACAACAATTTGCCATTTCCTTCTCCTCCCAGTCCTGGGTAACCTCTAGTCCACTTTTTGTCTGTATGAATTTGCCTATTCTAGATACCTCCTGTAAGTGGAATCATACCATACTTGTCCTCTTGTGCCTGGCTTATTTCACTTAGTATAATATCCTCAAAGTTCATCCATGTTACAGCATGTATCAGAATTTCAATCCTTCCAAAGGCTGAATACAGTCCATAATTTGTTTATACCACATTTTATTTATTCATTCAGCCGCTAATAGATGCTTGAATTGCCTCTACCTGTTGATTATCATGAATAAGGCTGTTATGAACATTGATGTACAAGTAATCAGTTTGAGACCTCTTTTCAATTTGGGGGATATATACCTAGAAGTGGAATTTCTAGATCATATCATAATCCCATGTTCGACTTTGTGAGGAACTGCCAGCCTGTTTTCCACAGCAACTATACCACTTTACATTTCAATTTGTCACCTTTTTTTAATTACTGCTTTTTATTTTTAATATTAAAATATCTTTAATTCCAAGATGACCACAAAGGTCTGTCAATACAGCACTGGTTAAAAAAGGTTGTTTCTAATTTTTCTCTATTACAAACAATATTGCAACAAATTTCTGTATACCTTTTGCATAATTCTGCAAATATCTCTGTAGGATAATTTCTTAGATGTGTAAATACTACATGAGTTCTAAATTTTGATAAATGATATCAAATTGCCCTCCAAAAATATTTATGACTTGTACTTCTATCAACTGTTTATGAGTACCCATTTCATAAAATCCTTGACAGTATCAATCTTTTTAATCTTTGCCAATCTTAGAGGTAAAAATATTTTAATTGTTTAAATTTTTAACAAGTTTTAATTTGCACTTCTCACTATATCATAAACTATCTTAATAGAAGGCTTAGAAATTAAGCCTTAAATGAAAGACAGTCACTGATAAACCACAGCTTTCAAAGAAACTGCTATAGTTACTGGAGAGGAAAATGAGTTCTACATAGAAGGTTATTCCACTGAATGTGACTTTTATATGAAACCTCTCTAAAATATAGTAAGATTCTCCTAAGCTGGAGAACACATTTAAAACATGTTATTCATCCCATCCTTAAAAGCATTACTGCTAATCTGTCTTTAGGAACATTATTGTAGACTTATTAGTTAGAATGTAAAATTATAGCATTTACTGTAACCTGGAAAAAAATCATTTGAAGAACATTCTTTATCTTTTGTACAATTATAATTGAAAATGTCAACTAAGTTATACAGTGTTTTTTCCACAAAACATAGTTTAGCACCAGGAGAGAAACAGAACTCTTTTTATGTGTCCTCTTTTTCCATTAATAATTAGATAGCCCAAAATATATTTCTTTTGATCTTAATGACAGGAACCTGAGAGTTAAGTTGTACATGCAGAGTAACATTAACATTTTTTTCATTTCTAATGAGTTTCTGCTATAAAAAAAAAGTTCATTATCCTTTTACTATATACTTTTAAAAATATCACTGGAATGCTTTATTTAAGTAAGAAGAAACAGTCTCATGTTGCATGACTGTATTTCTAATACTAAGGAATGCACGCTTAAGTAAATACCACCACTTTGGAGGTTTTTAAGTGAAAGTTGCTCAGTCATGTCCAACTCTTTGCAACCCCAGGGCCTGTACAGTTCGTGGAATTCTCCAGGCAAGAGTATGGGAATGGGTAGCCTTTCCCTTCTCGAGGGTATCTTCCCAACCCAGGGATCAAACCCAGGTCTCCTGCATTGCAGGCAGATTCTTTATCCGCTGAACCACAAGGGGAGATTAAGATTGTTACAAAACTGCCAAAAGAAAACATGATTAATGTAATCTGCATACCACTATGTGATTTTTTTGCAAAGGCAAAATATAATTCAGGGCCCAAAGTGCCAGTTACAGAGGGCAAAATTTTCAATAACTCTTCCATAAGTGCTTCACAATTAACAAAGAAAGGCTAATCATTTAGAGTTGGAATTTATCCAGTACCTTTGGTTCTCAGTGGGACGATTATACAATAACACTATAGATCTATCTGGATCTATCCATTTATCTCAATCTGAGAACAACTGTTCTAGCCAATAGAAGGGGATGTTGTTGTTACAAGCTATGCCAATTAAAAAAAAAATTTGGTATCACTCAAAGCTAACTACACTGGCCTCTAAACTGTAAAAATATTAATACATTTTTACACTCTATTTGTTCCTTTTTAACATGGGGTAAATGGCACCCCACTCTGGTACTCTTGCCTGGAAAATCCCATGGACGGAGGAGCCTGGTAGGCTGCAGTCCATGGGGTCGCGAAGAGTCAGACACGACTGAGTGACTTCACTTTGACTTTTCACTTTCATGCATTGGAGAAGGAAATGGCAACCCACTCCAGTATTCTTGCCTAGAGAATCCCAGGGACGGGGGAGCCTGGTGGGCTGCCGTCTATGGGGTCGCACAGAGTCGGACACGACTGAAGCGACTTAGCAGCAGCAGCAAGTTAAATCTTAAGCATAATAAAATATCATATTATAGGATATCTGTACTTCAAAGTAAAAAATGAAATCACTTCCAAGAAGTGATATTGATTCCACCAGAATTAAAGAAGCTTTTTCCACCACACTCAATAAGCTGTTTATTTGCGTGTGTTACTTTAACTGGACTGAGGAACTCACATACCTGTCTTCTCAGAGTACACATCTGAATGTGTGTGCGTGCGTATGCGTGCTCAGTCACTCAACTGTATCCAGCTCTTTGTGACCCACACACTGTAGCTCGCCAGGCTCCTCTGTCCATGAGATTTTCTAGGCAAGAATATTGGAATGGGTTGCCATTTCCTTCTCCAGGGCATCTTCCCGACCCAGAGATCAAACCTGTGTTTTTGTATCTCCTGCATTGACAAATGGATTCTTTTCACTGCACCACCTATAACTGAATGATTACCTCTCAAAAACTAAAATTCCATTACTCTGATTTAGCCAAACTATTAGCTTCTCCAGTAACAAGGTAAGGTGGAGTGGTGGTAAAGAATCTGCCTGCCAATGCAGGAGACACAGGTTCAATCCCTGAGTTGGGAAGAACCCCTGGAGAAGGAAATGGCAACCCATTCCAATATTCTTGCCTGGACAATTTCATGGAGAGAGGAGCCTGGCGGCTACAGTCCATGAGGTTGCAAAGAGTCAGACGCAGCTGAGCACACACACACATAGTAAAATTTTAAGGTTTTTTTTTTAATACTGGAAAGACAAAAAATGATTTGCCAAAAGTTCACAGGTAGTCAACAGAGTAAATATTTTGTTTTTTAAACAGTAATGGATTTCTACACATACTCTGCCCAAAGAAAATTCTATTTGCTAGAAGATGAACATATTTTTACTTCCACAGATGGTGATGCAATCACTTAGAAATGTCTCAGAATACAGATATTTGAAATTCCCTTCTGACTCTTTCAAAATACAGATGTTCCCAGAGAAAAGGGGACCTCTTTAACTGACATCAGTACACACAAACTTTTTCTGCTATTTTTGCACTGGAGATGCCTTCTTCAGAGGTATAAAATATGAAAGTGAAGTCACTCAGTTGTGTCTGACTCTTTGTGACCCCATGGACTGTAGCCTACCAGGCTCCTTGGTCCATGGGATTTTCCAGGCATGAATACCAGAGTGGGTTACCATTTCCTTCTCCAGAGATAAAATATGAAGGAAACATAAAACACTCATTTATTTCACTTGTGAAATCTCCAAATTTCAGATTTACAGTGATGAGTAGAAAGTGTCTCAATAGATATTAAATTTTCAAAATAGCAAAAACTTTTTATTTGTTAAAATATGAAATGTATTGGACATTTCAAGGAACAAATTCCTTCCTTAACTGTTAAGACCTCTCACATAAAGATTTTATTTTTTAAAGGGCTGATGAAAAATTTTCCTTTAGAGTAAAAATGAAAACCACTGTGCTATGGAATTCTTTCTTTACTAGGTTGTTTTGAGCACAAACACACACTCACACTGCATTCTTTGCCAAGTCTGCGTGAATTTACTGTGGTGTTATTCAGTCTTTCAATGTGTCTAATGTTACTGGCTAAGTATCTTCTACTGTTAAATATAATATAAAGTATGGCTGTGCCTTTCTCAAAAATCCAGAGCTATGAAATTATAGTATTTTCAAAAAGAAGCTCAAAATGTTTAGAAATATTTAGCTCCAAAGAGGGGAAAAAAAGGTTTGGATCACCTTTCCAAAAGTAATTTGACTTTTGGTAAGAGTCCAGTGACTCTGTGGGCTGAATATTTTGTCAAAAAGACAAATGTATATATAGAAAACTTCCAAAAATGACTTCGAAAACACTAAGTTCATAAAATTTTGTTTTAAATGCTTCCTAAAAACATCCAAATCTGGAGAATTTAGATACTTACTAGCTTTATGACAGTTAAAAAAAAAAGCCTAAAACCATGTAATAATCTCTGATAAAATATATAATGGATTTATTTTTAAAAAAATAGATGAGTTCATTTTTTAGACATGAAAAGGTTCTATAAATAGAAAATTAGCTTACTTAACTTCAAATCAAGGTTAATTATTATACAATGCACAGAAGCATTACAATCATGTTTTAACATGTCTATCCAAATTATTTACTGCAAATCCTTACCTTGTATTAGTGTTAACAAACATCAAAATTACATTGCAGGAATGTGATTAGGGGTAAGGGGATAGCTAGCGGTATAGGACAGACAGTTAGTATACCAGAATACATGTGTGGGGATACTGAAGGTTAATACATAAAGAACATAAAGCTTTGCCTTAAAAAAGTAATTAAGAAAACAAATCAATGCGTTCTGTATAGTCTTTATAGCACTTCTGCTGTGACTTACAGAGCAATGCTATTTTTTGTTTGACTGCCTAAATTAGTTGTTAAAATCTATGTACTCCTTTGCACAATTTTTAGCTGACAAATAAAATTTTTCATCCCAAGAGTTTCAAAAAATTTAATTCTGTCATACTGAAAACAGTGGTAATTTCTGAAAAATGATTATTTTTTTATTTATCCAGTGGACTCTAAATACCATGATGATTTTATGCCCATCATCATCCACTTAAGAAAATACATGAATGAAGCATTTTTAAATGCTTGGAAATTTTACATCAGTCTTCCCTTTTTTTCCTTGAACATGCATTTTCATTCCATTCCTATCTTAAAACAGTGGTTCTTAACAGGGGTAGGAGGCAGAATTCCCAGGGATGGTGGTGGAAATTATGCCTACCAGGGGACATGTGACAATGTCTGAAGACATTTTTTGTCACAACTGGTGACAGAAGGGTGCTGGCACTCAGCATCCACTAGAGATGCTGCTAAATATCCTACAAGCCTCAGGTCAGTCAACAAACAACAATCATCTGATCCAAAATGTCCATAGTGCTGAGCCTGAGAAGCCCTCTCCAAGAGGGATATATTTTTATGATTTAAAGTCTTTTATTCATCACATTATACTTCTCCACAACAAAATATTTACATAACTGATAAAAATATAAATTTCCTATAACATAAAGGCCTAACTGTTCAAAAAAAAAAAAACCATATCTCCTAGAATGGGTTATTACAATGCTTTCAAACTGTGGTGCTGGAGAAGACTCTTGAGAGTCCCTTGGATAGCAAGGAAGTCAAATCAGTCAATCCTAAAGGAAATCAACCCTGAATATTCATTGGAAGCTGAAGCTCCAACACTCTGGCCACCTAATGTGAAGAGACAACTCACTGGAAAAGACCCTGATGCTGGGAAAGATTTGAGGCCAAGAAGTAAAGGGGGCGGCACAGGATGCGATGGTGAGATAGCATCACTGACTCAATGGATATGAATTTGAGCAAATTTTAGGAGATAGTGAAGAACAGGGAAGCCTGACATGCTGCAGTCCATGGGGTTCCAGAGAGTTGGACATGACTTAGCAACTAAACAACAGCAATCTAAAGAACATAATTAAACAATCATCAAATATAAAAAATGAAAATATATTAAAATATTCCTAAGGAGATGAAGCTTATTTATTTTCAATTAAGTATTATATGTGAATAAATATTACTTGTTGCTACAGTGAGACAGAATTCAGCTCAATGACACTTCTATTTTCATGAGAGCTAAGAAACTTTATTTATACAAATAAGTAAATGGAAAAAGAGTTCTGTTGAAATAACATCATTTATTTTGTGAGCTTCTATTAAGTTATATATACTTACAAGTTACAGTGACCTTTTATTAAAAATTATTTCAGTGACCTATCAGCCAATAACTTAGGAGATTCTCTTAAATATTGTTAAAAACAAAGAATTTGAAACCAACTGACTTACAGAGGACTTTTTAGGTAATCTTTCAAGGTGTCATTCTCACTCCCTATAGCTACTGAGTCACCCTGAGATTTTTAAGCCCCTGTTTTACTACAAATTAAATTAGGTCTTGTTCTATGAAGAGTCTTTGGGAACGTCTGTTACTTTAACATGAGCACACAAATTCACTTACCAGGTAGGGTGTGGGCTATCTCAGCAGGCATTTTAAAACCTAGCAAGTCACTCTGAAAAACCTCTATCAACTTCCCCATAACCATGTCCATCATGAAAAGTCATGCACAGTTATCAAATACCTATGCCTAATAGCCGAGGTCTTAGAAACCATAAGATGGGTTTTATGAAAACTAGACTCACAAGAAAGAAAATAGTCCAAATATGACTAAAATTCTTCCCATTACTCCCTTACCTCTTAGATACTCTGTACTGGGCTGTGGTCAATTTTCCAGTCTCAGGGTCATGTACTGTAGCTCGGCTCAGCTACAAAAAAAGAGAAAGGACAAGGGCTTACTCACGTAGCAGGCAATTTGGGGCTTTTGTTTTGTTTTGCCAAGCCACAGGTGATTGGAAGGGTTCAGATTGGTCTGGATGGTAGGCAATGGTTTCAAATCAGCAGAAACATTTAGAAAAGTGGCGATAAGAAAAGCCACTTCCAAATCAAAAAAAAAAAAATGGGTTGACAGATTTTTGTTGCAGATTGTCCTTTCACTTTTTTTTTTTAAATCATTTGAAGCTGTATGTAAATGATTTATAGCACTGGGTTTCACAGGTTCTTTCTCAGATCTAGAAGTTTAATGTTCTTCAAATTATTTGAAAAAAGAATAATTAGTAGTCTCTTTAAATTTAGTTTTTAAAACTCTCACCAAGCTATAACTGTTGTTAAATCTCTCCAGTGAAGTAAAAGGCAACTAAACTCATAAGTAATAGCATTTGGAAGACTGAGATCTCAAGCATAACTCTGTTCTTTCCATTGCCAACGTTTAAGTCAGCAAGTTTTTTAAAATAAAAACTCCAACAGGAGAAATACAGATTACTCCATAATGACAATGTTATTTTATAAGATGCATGAACAAATGCCAACACAATCATCATGAAGAATGATGTGAATTCACTGCAGCATATTTATGAATATGAGAGAGCTACATAAACAAAGACTACTCCCAGATTAATCCAGGCTGCTGCCTTTTTTTTTTTTCCCTGTCTTTGGCAAGAAAAAAGAAAAAGGAATAAGAAAACAAGTATTAGGCCAGTTCCTGGACTGGCCTAACCTGATTTGATTCCTAACCTGAAGAAAGATGAAAAGCATATTAACTCCCTAAAAATAACAGACCAATTAAATATTAAAAACAGAACTTCTAGTTAAAGAGAAAGACCTGTGAAACACAAAGCAGTTTTTCCATGCTTAAAAATAGGCGGTGACTTGACTGGAGACTGAAAATGACCTACTTCCCTTAAATGAATAATTCCTGTAGGATGTACAAAACACTCATTAGAGGGCAAAATATGCAGCATACACATCTCTTACCTTTTGCTAATTCTGTAATGTACCGTCTCCAAGTCTCCTGTTATTGGGTTTGAAATGGTGGCTCGCCTCAGCTGTGAAGCCAACCATCAAAATAGGTGCATTACAAAACAAACAAAAAAATGAATCACATTTATCCAATCAGTCAGAAATCTGGGATTTTTACAAAGGAGGCTAAAAAGAGAAAATAACTCCATAGACTTCCAGTCACCTGTGTTGAGCCTTGAAAGCCAGTTGACTTTTAAATTTATATTAAAAAAAATTTTTTTTTGCATGAATGGAGTGTGTACAAAACAGACTGGAAATTAAATTTCTTTGAAAGGTTACAGGATGTGAAATAAGGAAAAGAAATTTCTAAAATTTGAAGTTAATTTATAGTTATAAGAATCGTTATATGCATTCAATAACTCATTACAAACTTTTTGTTTTAATTTTTTTCAGTGACAGAAATGCTTGCAAAGCTAAAGTTCAAAATCACTTTGAAGAGAAGATAGCAGAGTAGGTGGACGGGGAGTACATCTTTCTCCATGGATAAATCAGGAACACACCTTCAGACACAGAAGTGCATGCAGAACACCAGCTGAGGGCAAACAGGAGAACCCGACCAGAGGAAAAGAATATATAGAGCCACACAAATCCCAAGAGCAAGCCCTGAGCCTATGGGGTGGGAGCACTGACTCCAAGACCCTAGACTACCAGAGAATTAACCCTACTACTACTACTACTAAGTCGCTTCAGTCGTGTCCGACTCTGTGCAACTCCATAGACGGCAGTCCACCAGGCTCCCCCATCCCTGGGATTCTCTAGGCAAGAACACTGGAGTGGGTTGCCATTTCCTTCTCCAGTGCATGAAAGTGAAAAGTGAAAGTGAAGTCATTCAGTCGTGTCCAACTCCTAGCAACTCCATGGACTGCAGCCCACCAGGCTCCTCCATCCATGGGATTTTCTAGGCAAGAGTACTGGAGTGGGGTGCCATTGCACCCCAAGAACTAACCCTAGCGAGTGTCAAATAGTGAGAACTCACACAGTGGAAACCACTTGAATACAAGACCCGGCATCACCCAACCACCAGGAGCACCCTGTGCAGGACGCCTCATCTAAACAACAGACAAAACAAAACATACAAACCCAATCATCAGCAGACAGGATCACCACCTCACTCAGCCTAGCCCATCACAGGAAAAACAAACAAAAACTCAGCATAAATCTCACCCTATATGAAGCTTACACAAACCACTGGACCAACCTTAGGAGGGCAGACCAAAAGGAAGAAACAATTCAACCTTGAAGTTGGGAAAAGGAGATCTCAATCACAATAAGTTAAAAAAAAAAAGAAAAAGAAAAGGCAGAGAAATACTACACAAATGAAGGAACAAATTAGAAACACAGAAGCCCAAATAATGAAGAGGAAACAGGCAAACTCATTGAAAATTCAGAATAATGATGGTAAAGATGATCAAAAACCTTGAAAACAAATGGAGAAACTGCAAGAATCAATTAACAAAGACCTAGAAGAATTAAAGAATAAACATTCAGAGACAAACAAGACAATTATTGAAATTAAAAATACTCTAGAAGGAATCAATAGCAGAATATCTGAAGCAGAAGAATGAATCAGTGAGCTGGAAGATAAAATGGTGGAAATAACTTCTGAAGAGCAGAATAAAGTAAGAAGAACAAAAAGAACTGAGGATAGTCTCAGAGACCTCTGGGACAATATCAAAAACACCAACATTTGAATTATAGGGGTCCCAGAAGAAGAAGAGAAAATGAAAGTGTATGAGAAAATTTTTGAAGAGATTATAGTTGAAAATTTCCCCAACATGGAAAAGGAAATAGTCAATCAAGTCCAAGAGGCTCAAAGGGTCCCATACAGGATAAACCCAAGGAGAAACATGTCCAGACACATACTAATCAAGCTAACAAAGACTAAACACAAAGAAAGAACATTAAAAGCAGCAAGGGAGAAGCAACAAGTATCATACAAAGGAAACCCCATATGCTTAACAGCTGATCTTTCAGCAGGAACTCTGCAGGCCAGAAGGGAATGGCAGGATATATTTAAGTACTGAAAGGGAAAAATCTACAACCAAGATTACTGTACCCAGCAAGGATCTCATTCAAAACTGATAGAGAAATAAAAAGCTTTCCGGACAACCAAAAGTTAAGAGAATTCAGTACCACCAAACCAGCTTCACAACAAATGTTAAACAGACTTAACAGTCAAAAAAACAAGAGAAGGAAAAAGATCTACAAAATCAACTCCAAACAATTAAGAAAATGGCAATAGGAACATATATATCAATAATTACTTTAAATGTAAATGGATTAAATGCTCCAACCAAAAGACAAAGACTAGCTGAATGGATACAAAAGCAAGACCCATATATATGCTATCTACAAGAAACCCACTTCAGACCTAAAGACACATACTGAAAGTGAGGGGATGGGAAAATATATTCCATGCAAATAGGAAGAAAAAGGAAGCTCAAGTAGCAATCCTCATATCAGAAAAAATAGACCTTAGAGAATATTACAAGAGATAAGGAAGGACACTACATAATGATCAAGGGATCAAACAAGAGGAAGACATAACAATTGTAAATATCTACACATCCAATATAGGAGCACCTCAATACATAAGACAAACAATAACAGACACAAAAGGAGAAACCTACAGTAACACAATAATAGCAGGAGACTTTAACACCCCACTCACACCAATGAACAGGTCATCAAAACAGAAAATCAATAAGGAAAGACAAGTTTTAATTAATATTAGATGTGATGAATCTCATCGATACTTTTGGGACATTCCATCCAAATGCAGAAGAATACACCTTCTTCTCAGGTGCACATCGAACATTCTCCAGGACAGACCACATCTTGGGTCACAAATCAAACCTCAGTAAATTTAAGAAAATTGAAATAGTATCAAGCATCTTCTCCGACCACAACACTATGAGACTAGGTATCAATTACAAAAAAAGAAACCGTACGAAACACAAACACATGGAGATTAAACAACACACTTCTAAATAACCAACAGGATACTGAAGAAATCTAAAGGGAAATCAAAAAATTTCTAGAAACAAATTACAATGAAAACATGACAACCCAAAACCTATGAGATGCAGCAAAAGTAGTTCTAAGAGGGAAGTTTATAGCAAAACAATCCTACTTCAAGAAACAAGAAAAACATCAAATAGACAACCTAACTTTACACCTAAAATGGCTGGAAAAAGAACCAAAAAAACCCCAAATTAGTAGAAAGAAAGAAATCATAAAGATCTGAGCAGAAATAAATGAAAAAGAAATGAAAGAAACAATAGTAAAGATTAATAGAACTAAAAGCTGGTTCTTTGAGAAGATAAACAAAATTGATAAAACTTTAGCCAGACTCATCAAGAAAAAAAGAGAAGAATCAAACCAACAAAATTAGGAACGAAAAAGGAGAGGTTACAACAGACAGTATAGAAATACAAAGGATTATAAGACCATTATGAACAACTATACGGCAATAAAATGGATAACCTGGAAGAAATGGATGGATTCTTGGAAAAGTTCAATCTTCCATGACTGAACCAAGAAGAAATAAAAATTATCAACAATCCAATTACAAGCACTGAAATCGAAGCTGTGATCAAAAAACAAAAGCCCAGGATCAGATAGCTTCACAGGAGAATTCTATCACACATTTAGAGAAGAGCTAATGCCTATTCTTCTAAAACTTTCAAAAAACTGCAGAGGAAGGAACACCTCCAAACTCATTCTACTAGGCCACCATCACTCTGATACCAAAATCAGACAAGGACAACACACAAAAAAGAAAACTACAGGCCAATATCACTGATGAACATAGATGCAAAAATCCTCGACAAAATGTTAGCAAACAGAATTCAGCAATACATCCAGAAGTTCATACACCATGATCAAGTTGGGTTTATTTCAGTAATGCAAGGATTCTTCAATATATGCAAATCAATCAATGTGATACACCATATTAACAAATTGAAAGATAAAAACCATATGATAATCTCAATAGATGCAGAAAAAGCCTTTGATAAAATTCAGCACCCATTTATGATTAAAACTCTTCAAAAAATGGGCACAGAAGGAACCCACCTCAACATAGTAAAGGCCATATATGATAAGTCTACAGCAAACACTATTCTCAGTGGTGAAAAACTGAAATCACTCCCCCTAAGACAAGGAACAAGACAAGGGTGTCCACTTTCACCACTATTATTCAACATAGTTCTAGAAGTCCTAGCTACAGCAATCAGAGAAGAAAAATAAAAGGCATCCAGTTCAGAACAGAAGAAGTAAAGCTCTCAATGTTTGCAGATGACACGGTACTGTACACAGAAAACACTAAAGATAGTATCAGAAAATTACTAGACCTAATCAGTGAATTTAGCAAAGTTGCAGAACACAAAATCAATACACAGAAATCACTTGCATTTATATATACTAACAATGAAAAATCAGAAAAAGAAATTAAGGGATCAATACCATTCACCATTGCAACAAAAAGAATTAAATATCTAGGAATAAACCTACCTAAGGAGACAAAAGACCTGTACACAGAAAATTGTAAGACACTGATGAAAGAAAGACAGCATAAACAGATGGAGAGATATTCCATGTTCCTGGGCAGGAAGAATCAATATTGTGAAAATGACTATACTACAAATGCAATCTACAGATTCAATGTGATCCCTATCAAATTACCAATGGCATTTTCCACAAAACTAGAACAAAAAATTTCACAATCCATATGGAAACACAGAAGACCCTGAATAGCCAAAGCAGTCTTGAGAAAGAAAAATGGAGCTGGAGGAATCAACATTCCTGACTTCAGATTATACTACAAAGCTACAGTCATCAAGACAGTAAGGTACTGGCACAAAAAACAGAAATACAGACCAATGAAACAAGATAGAAAGCCCAGAAATAAACCCATGCACCTATGGGTACCTTATTTTTGACAAAGGAGGCACGAATATACAATGGGGCAAAGACAGCCTCTTCAATAAATGGTGCTGGGAAAATGGGACAGCTACATGTAAAAGAATGAAATTAGAACACTTTCTAACATCATACACAAAGATAAACTCAAAATGGATTAAAGACCTTTATGTAAGACCAGAAACTATAAAACTCTTAGAGGAAAACATAGGCAGAACACTCAATGACATAAATCAAAGCAAGATTCTCCATGACCCACCTCCTAGAGGAAAGGAAATAAAAATAAAAGTAAACAAGTGGGACCTGATTAAACTTAAAAGCTTTTGCACAGCAAAGGAAACTATAAGCAAGGTGAAAAGACAACCCTCAGAATAGGAGAAAATAATACCAAATTAATCCTGATGAAGGATTAATTTCCAAAATATACAAGCAGCTCATACAACTCAATGCCAGAAAAATAAACAACCCAATCAAAAAGTGGGAAAAAGACCTAAACAGACATTTCTCCAAAGATGATATACAGATGGCTAACAAACACATGAAAAGATGTTCAACATCACTCATTATTAGAGAAATGCAAATCAAAACTATGATGAGATATCACCTCACACTGGTCAGAGTGGCCATCATCAAAAAGTCTACAAACAATAAATGCTGGAGAGGGTGTGGAGAAAAGGGAATGTTCTTGTACTATTGGTGGGAATATAAATTGATACAGCCACTATGGAAGATAGTATGGAGATTCCTTAAAAAACCAGGAATAAAACCACCCATATGACCCAGCAATCCCAATCCTAGGCATATACCCTGAGGAAACCAAAATTGAAAAATACACATGTATCCCATTGTTAATTGCAGCACTATTTACAATAGCTAGAACATGGAAGCAACCTAGATGTCCATCGACAAATGAATGGATAAAGAAGTTGTGGTACATATACACTCAATCCCAATCCTAGGCATATACCCTGAGGAAACCAAAATTGAAAAATACACATGTATCCCATTGTTAATTGCAGCACTATTTACAATAGCTAGAACATGGAAGCAACCTAGATGTCCATCGACAAATGAATGGATAAAGAAGTTGTGGTACATATACACAATGGAATATTATTCAGCCATTAAAAAGGAACACATTTGAGTCAAGTTCTGATGAGGTGGATGAACCTAGAACCTATTATACAGTGTGAAGTGAGTCAGAAAGATAAAGATAAATATCATATTCTAACACATATATATGCAATCTAGAAAAAATGGTTCTGAAGAATTTATTTACAGGGCAGAAATGGAGAAACAGACACACAGAATAGACTTATGAAATGGGGAGATGGGAGGAGAGGACAAGACGTATGGAAGAAACTTACACGACCATATGTAAAATAGATAGTCAATGGGAATTTGCTGTATGGCTCAGGAAACTCAAACAGGGGCTCTGTATCAGTCTAGAGGGGTGGGATGGTGTGGGAGATGGGAGGGAGGTTCAAAAGGGAAGGCATATATATATACCTATGGCTGATTCATGTTGAGCTTTGACAGAAAACAACAAAATTCTGTAAAGCAATTATCCTTCAATAAAAAAATAAATTAAAAAGAAAAAATCAGCTTCAAGGTCAATCTTTTCTTCCTTCAAGATATTTGCTCATATATTTCAAATAAATAGTGAAATAATCTTAGACTGAGCACAAAGATTGATGAAAAGAACTCGTTATTTAAAAAAAAAAAAAAAAA
>SJYT01074772.1:30533-42491 GCA_006410635.1 Cephalophus harveyi | reverse complement strand
GATGCCATGATCTTCATTTTCTGAACGTTGAGCTTTAAGCCAACTTTTCACTCTCCTCTTTCACTCTCATCAAGAGGTATTTTAGTTCCTCTTCACTTTCTGCCATATGGGTGGTGTCATCTGCATGTCTGAGGTTATTGATATTTCTCCTGGCAATCTTGATTCCAGCTTGTGTTTCTTCTAGCCCAGCGTTTCTCATGATGTACTCTGCATAGAAGTTAAATAAGCAGGGTGAGAATATTCAGCCTTGACACACTCCTTTTCCTATTCTGAACAGTCTGTAGTTTCATGTCCAGTTCTAACTGTTGCTTCCTGACCTGCATATAGATTTCTCAAGAGGCAGGTCAAGTGCTCTGATATTCCCATCTCTTTCAGAATTTTCCAGTTTATTGTGATCCACACAGTCAAAGGCTTTGGCATAGTCAATAAAGCAGAAATAGATGTTTTTCTGGAACTCTCTGGCTTTTTCCATGATCCAGCGGATGTTGGCAACTTGATCTCTGGTTCCTGTGTCTTTTCTAAAACCAGCTTGAACATCTGGAAGTTCACAGTTCACATATTGCTGAAGCCTGGCTTGGAGAATTTTGAGCATTACTTTACTAGCATGTGAGATGAGTGCAATTGTGTAGTAGTTTGAGCATTCTTTGGATTGCCTTTCTTTGGGATTGGAATGAGAACTGACCCTTTCCAGTCCTGTGGCCACTGCTGAGTTTTCCAAATTTGCTGGCATATTGAATGCAGCACTTTCACAGCATCATCTTTCAGGATTTGAAATAGCTCAACTAGAATTCCATCACCTCCACTAGCTTTGTTCATAGTGATGCTTTCTAAGGCCCACTTGACTTCACATTCCAGGATGTCTGGCTCTAGGTGAGTGATCACACCATCATGATTATCTTGGTCGTGAAGATCTTTTTTGTACAGTTCTTCTGTGTATTCTTGCCACCTCTTCTTAATATCTTCTGCTTCTGTTAGGTCCATTCCATTTCTGTCCTTTCTCAAGCCCATCTTTACATGAAATGTTGCCTTGGTATCTCTAATTTTCTTGAAGAGATCTCTAGTCTTTCCCATTCTGTTCTTTTCCTCTATTTCTTTGCATTGATCGCTGAAGAAGGCTTTCTTATCTCTTCTTGCTGTTCTCCACAACTCTGCATTCGATGCTTATATCTTTTATTTTCTCCTTTGCTTTTCGCCTTTCTTCTTTTCATATCTATTTGTAAGGCCTCCTGAGACAGCCATTTTGCTTTTTTCATTTATTTTTCACTGGGATCGTCTTGATCCCTGTCTCCTGTACAAGGTCACGAACCTCCATCCATAGTTCATCAGGCACTCTGTCAGTCAGATCTAGTCCCTTAAATCTATTTCTCACTTGCACAGTATAATCATAAGTGATTTGATCTAGGTCATACCTGAATGGTCTAGTGGTTTTCCCTACTTTCTTCAATTTTAATCTGAATTTGCAATAAGGAGTTCATGATATGAACATTTCTATATACTAACAACAAACATCAGAAAGAGAAATTCAAGAAATAATCCATTTATCATCACATAAAAAATAACAAATTACTTAGAAATAAACTTATTCAAGTATACAAAAGACCTGTTCTCCAAAACTATAAGACACAGATGAAAGAAGTTGAAGAGAGAAAGTCAGAAGGGCCATCATCAAAAAATCTACCAACAGTAAATACTGGAAAGAATGTGCAGAGATGGCAATCCTCCTACACTTTTAATTTGTAAATTGGTACAGCCACTATAGATAACAGTATGGAGGTTCCTTAAGAAACTAAAAATAGAGTTACCATATAACCTAGCCATCCTTCTTCTGGGTAAATAACCAGAGAACATCATGGTTTGAAAGAATTCATGCACCCCAGTGTTCATTGCAACACTGTTTACAATAGGCAAGATGTGGAAGTAACCTAAATGTCCATGAACAGAGGAATAGATAAAGAAGGGGTGATTCATATATAGAATGGAATATTACTGAGGCATTAAAAATGAAATGCCATTTGCAGCAACATGAATGGACCTAGAGATTATCATACTGAGTGAAGTATATCAGAGAAAGAAAGACAAATATATAATATCACTTAATGTGAGAATCTCAAATAAATGATTCAAAAGAACTTATTTATGGGATAGAAATAGGCTCACAGGCTTTGAGAATGAATTTATTGTTCGTAGGTGGGGGACTGTTAGGGGAAAGGATAGTTAGGGAGTTTGGAATTGATGTGTACACACTGCTATTTTTAACAGGGATCTGCTCTTTAACACAGGAAACTCTGCTTAGTATTCTGTAACAATCGGATTGGGAAAAGAATTTGAAAAAGAACAGATACATGTATATGTATAACTGAATCACTTTGTCGTGTGCCTGAAATTAAGGCAATATTTTAATCAATATACACCAATATAAAATTTTAAAATAATAAATACATATATCACTCAAAAATGAAAAAAAAAAAGCTTCTCTTTCTAGCCTATTCACTGATTTATTTGTTTCATTCACCATTTATACCAGTTTAGACTCATGGATTCTTAGTCAACGCTTATAGTCTTTTACTGTCATTACTTGTTTTGATGTTCAGATTATTGTGGGAACCTCTTCAAACTGGTTTCTCTGTTATTTTGATATGTTCTTATCATTCTTTGAAGACTTCCTTACTTGCTGGCATAAAAATATGTTCCAGGCTCAACCTGTACTTTTCCTGCTCCAGCCCTGGAATTAGCGATCCTCCAAGGAGGCCTTGTTGTTATTTTTGCTGTTTTAACGTAAATAATGTTTTTTAGAAACCAAGGTCTGAATATTTAGCATGCTTGTTGCCAAAAAACAAACAAACAAAAACCCTAAACTAAAAAAACAACTATAGGATACCCCTACATACTTATTACAAAAATCAATATCCAGGACTCTGTAAACAACAAATGCTGACAGAGAAGCTGATCATCAGAAACCCTTGTTTACTGACAGTGTTAGTGAAAAATGGTTCAGACATTTTGGAAGAGAGCTTGGTGGTTTATTATGCAAGAAAATATATTCTTACCATGCAATCCAACAATCAACCTCCTTAGTTTTTATCCAAAAGAGTTAAAAATGTGTCTACATAAAAATCTGAGATATCTCTTCAGCTTTATTAATTACCAAAACTTGGAAGCAAATGAGATGTACTTTGTCTTCAAATGGAAAAAATAAAACCTAGTACATATCAACAATGCAATAATATTTAACCCTAGAAAGAAATGACCAATTAAGTCATAAAAGACATGGAAAAACCTCACATGCATGTTCCTAAGTAAAAGAAGAAATTTGAAAAGGCTACATTACTATTTGATTCCAACCATCTGACATTATAGAAAGGCAAAATTATGGAGATGATAAAAGTTTCATTGGTTGCTACGGGTAGGCAGGGAGAGGTGGACAGGGAGAGCAGAGAGGATTTTTAGGGCAGTGAAAATACTCTGCATGGTGTCATAATGATACATAAATGTCATTATACATTTGTCCAAATCATCACATTGATCACATCAAGAGTGAACAGTAAACCATGAAGCTTGGGTGGTTATGATGTGTCAGAACAGATTTACCAATTTCAACAAATGTTCTGCTCTAGTGGGAGATGTTGGTAATGGGAGAGGCAGTGCACATGTATGTGAGTAGGTATTTGGGAAATCTGTGTTTTCCTTCTTATTTTATGGAATAATCAAATTAATCAAATTAATTAATCAAATTAATTCAGAATTAATCAAATTAATTCTGAAAAAGCTATACATTTAAAGGATGATAGTTTTCTAAAATCATAAAACATCAATAATGAAAATAAAGAAGCACAATACATTTTAAGCATGTGTTTAAGAAGAAATATATGAATGTGTCTAAATCAAACTGCACATATCAAAGACAACTTAAAATAACTGAACATCAATTAGACAAAAAGATAAATTAAATGGGCTTCCCTGGTGGCTCAGAAAGTAAAGCGTCTGCCTGCAGTGCAGGAGACCTGGGTTCGATCCCTGGGTTGGGAAGATCCCTTGGAGAAGGAAATGGCAACCCACTCCAGTACTCTTGCCTGGAAAATTCCATGGACTGAGAGGCTCCTCAGAGCCTGGTAGGCTACAGTCCATGGTGTCCCAAAGAGTCGGACACGACTGAGCGACTTCACTTTCACTTTCAAACTGACTTTACAAACATAACAGTATAAGCAAAATGGAGGAAAACACTACCTTCATGGTGCTGAAAGAATATATTAGGTGTCAACCTAATATTGTATACCTAGATTTCAAGAAGGTTGGTGAAGTAAAGACATTTTTAAACCATTAAAACCTGAGAATTTATTATCAACCAGTTTTTACTAAAGGAATTTCCAATAGGTGTCTTCAGCCAAAGGCATGAGGATTAAAGATGGATATTCTCAGAAGCTAAAGAAACACTGAACAGCAACAACAACAACAACAACAAAATCTGGTCAATATAGGTGTAAATGTAAACAAATATTGCCTTATAAAAGCATAGTAATTCTTTTTTCCAAGATTGAAATTGAGAAAACTAAAATAATGAATAATATGTGGTTACATAAAGATCAAAGTAATAGTACCTTTACTTCCTCATAATACTTTATAGAAGAGAAATGAATTTGAATAATTTTAGAATTTTTAACCCTATAAAATCAAAGAACCAGAATAACTACTAAATGAATAGGTAAATAATGTAAATATCAGACTGACAAAGGGAAAATAATAGAATAAGACTTCCTATCTTTCAAACAAAAAAGAAAAATAAGAAAACATCATCATCCAAAAAAAGTCAAAATAGGGCAACATGAAAGTGAGAAAGCAGATTAATTGAAAGCACAAATTGGGATGGCAAAAATAAATAAAAATATATCAATACTGAAAAGTGAAAATTGGACTAACCACTCTGGTTAAAAGACAACTATTATCAAATTGCTTGACAGGTTGGGTTCACCAAAAAGAGACTTTGACATGGAC
The DNA here is from genome assembly GCA_006410635.1 of Cephalophus harveyi. Taxonomy (NCBI): domain Eukaryota; kingdom Metazoa; phylum Chordata; class Mammalia; order Artiodactyla; family Bovidae; genus Cephalophus; species Cephalophus harveyi. The sequence goes on along the minus strand of SJYT01074772.1, from coordinate 37,502 downwards.
TTTATCACAAAATATATTTATTACAGAAGCCTTTATGGACAACTCTAGAAGGTAGAGAAGAAATCTGGATTGGGCATTCCAAAATTTAAACTTCAATGTAGACCCAATGCCATGCTTGGATTACACCACAGGAAGCACTAAAATTAAAATGGCCCTTTTGGATTTTCTCCAGTTGAGTTGTGTTGTCCAGTTCTGTGTGATCAATCGCCAGATTCAAGCCATCCTAGGAAGGGATGTTACCTTAGGTTCCCTGAAAACTAAAGGGCCTGACAAAATGGGTGCTATCTAATCATGGGTTTTATTATCTAGTTGTGGTTTTTATCTAGAACCTAGAGGAAATATAAAAGCAAAACAAAACAAAAGTCCAATAGAGTGAATCATAATAGAGAATCAATGAAATAGCTAGTTCTTTGGAAAGATTGATGGAATTGACAAATTACCAAGACCAACAGAGAAAAGAGAAGAGACACAAACTACTAACATCAGAAATGAAACGGTATACAGCAGATTTTGCAGTATACTGTCGTCAACTTTGGGCTTCCTAGGTAGTGCTAGTGGTAAAGAATCAGCCTGCCAATGCAGAAGACATAAGAAAACTGAGTTTCATCTGTGGATCTGAAACATCCCCTGGAGGAGGGCATGGCAACCCACTCCAGTATTCTTGTCTAGAGAATCCCATGGGCAGAGGAGCCTGGCGGGCTATGGTCTATAGGGTCACAGAGAGTCAGACACAACTGAAACAACACGCACGCAGACACATTATCAACTTTACACACCTAAATTTAAGCAATTAAGACTGTGTGTGATTGGCAGAGGGATAGATACCTAAACCATTGAAACAGAGCAGAGAACCCAGATGGAGAGCCACAACAGTGTGCTTAACTGATTTTTAATAAAGGAAATCTCTGGCCTTTCAGCCAATGGTGGTGAGGCACGGAGATATCTATGAAGGGTGGAGGTGGGGAACATTAGCCTAAATTTCACACTTTATACAAAATTTAAATGAATCACAGATTTAAGTGTAAATGGGGAAACTATAAAACTTTTAGGGGGAAATAAAAAGCAAACCAGGTGAAAATCTCCAGGATATAGGTCTAGGCAAAGAATTATAGATGACATCACTAGCATGTGACATCACTAGCATCATCTCAGAGAAGGCAATGGCACCCCACTCCAGTACTCTTTTTTGGAAAATCCCATGGGTGGAGGAGCCTGGTAGGCTGCAGTCCATGAAGTCGCTAAGAGTAAGACACGACTGAGCGACTTCACTTTCAATTCTCACTTTCATGCACTGAAGAAGGAAATGGCAACCCACTCCAATGTTCTTGCCTGGAGAATCCCAGGGACAGGGGAGCCTGGTGGGCTGCTGTCTATGGGATCACACAGAGTTGGACACGACTGAAGTGACTTAGCAGCAGCAGCAGCATCTATACCTGAAAAAACAAATGACAAACTAAGATTAATCAAAATCAAGAAAGAAAAATGTGTTTTCTGCAAAGGGCCCTGTTAAGATGATGGGAAGACAAAATGCAGATTGGTGAAAAATTTTTGAAAGCCACATATCCAACAGAGGACTAATATCCAGAATATATAAAGAATTCCAAATCTCAACAAGAAAAATAATAATCCAACAAGAAAACTGGCAAAGATATGAACAAACATTTCACCAAAGAAAATATACACTTGATAAATGAGCACAAGAAAAAGTATTTAACATCTTAAGCCATTAGGGGAGTATATATTAAAACCACAGTGAGATATCACTGTGCACACATCAAAATAGTTAAAAATAGTGACAACACCAAATGTTAGCAGAGATGTAGAGAAACTGGATCATGCATATGTTGCTTTGGGATTTTAATTTGGGAAAGAGTTTGACAGTTTTTTAAAAAACTAAACATACATCTGCCATATAATCTGATAATTGCACTCCTTGGCATTTGTCTCAGACAAAAGTTCACACAAAAAACCCTCACTGATATTTATAGCAGGCTTATTTGAACTAGCTAAAAATGGGAAATAGCTAGAAGTACTTCAGCAAAATGAACAGGGAAAACAACTGTGGTATATCTTATCATGAAATATAACTTAGCAATAAAAAGGATTGAACTATTAATATAAGAAACAACGTAGAGACAAATATCCAGAGAAATATGCTGAGTGAAAAAGTTCATCCCAAAGGTTACCTGACTCCACTTGCATAGCATTCCTGAAATGACAACACTCTAGAAATGAAAAAGAGATTTGTGTTTAATAGGGATTAAGAATGGAGGAAGAGAGGGAATAAGGGGGGAATAAGGTACTGGATGTGACTATGAAAAGGCAACACTGTGAGGAAGGCAACACTGATGCCCCTCATCCCCCAAACATATCCATGTCCTACTCTCTGAAAGCTATGAACATAGTATACGACTGGGGAAGGAACAACCAGTGTTTCAGATAAAATCAAGAAATACCTGGAGTAGGAAATAGCACTCCAGTATTCTTGGCTGGGAAATCCCATGGACAGAGGAGCCTGGTGGGCTACTTTCCAGTTCACTTCAGTTCAGTCCCTCAGTCATGTTCGACTCTATGTGACCACATGGACTGCAGCACGCCAGGTTTCCCTGTCCATCACCAACACCCAGAACTTGCTCAAACTCATGTCCATCAGGTCAGTGATGCCATCCAACTGTCTCATCCTCTGTCACCCCCTTCTCCTCCTGCCTTCGATCTTTCCCGGCAGCAGGGGCTTATCAAGTAAGTCAGTTCTTCGCATCAGCTGGCCAAAGTATTGGAGTTTCAGCTTCAGCATCAGTCCTTCCAATGAAAATTCAGGACTGATTTCCTTCAGGAAGGACTGGTTGGATCTTGCAGTCCAAGAGACTCTCGAGTCTTCTCCAACATCGCAGCTCAAAAGTATCAATTCTTCAGTGCTTAGCTTTCTTTATAGTCCAACTCTCGTATCCATACATGACTACTGGAAAAAAAAAATAACTTTGACTAGACAGACCTTTCTCAGCAAAGTAATGGCTCTGTTTTTTAATATGATGTATAGGTTTATCATAGCTTTTATCATAGGAGCAAGCGTCCTTGGATTTCATGGCTGCAGTCACCATCTGCAGTGATTTTGTAGCCCCCCAAAATAAAGTCTTTCACTGTTTCCATTGTTTATCCATCTATTTGCCAGGGAGTGATGGGATCTGAGTTTTAAGCCAGTATCTTCAATCTCCTCTTTCACTTTCATCAAGAGGCTCTTTAGTTCCTCTTAACTTTCTGCCATAAGGGTGATGTCATCTAAGGTTATTGATATTTCTCCCAGCAATCTTGATTCCAGCTTGTGCTTTGTCCAGTCTGCCATTTTGCATGATGTACTCTGCATATAAGTTGAATAAGCAGGGTGACAATATACAGCCTTGACATACTACTTTTCCTATTTGGAACCAGTCTGTTGTTCAATGTTCAGTTCTGGCTGTTGCTTCTTGACCTGCATACAGATTTCTCAAGAGGCAGGTCAGTAGGTAGTCTGATATTCCCATATCTTGAAGAACTTGCCACAGTTTGTTGTGATTGGCACAGTCAAAGGCTTTAGCGTAATCAATAAAGCAGAAGTAGATATTTTTCTGGAACTCTTTTGCTTTTTTGATGATCCAACAGATGTTGGCATTTTCATCCCTGGATCCTCTGCCTTTTCTAAATCTAGCTTGAACATCTGGAGGTCCACAGTTCATGTACTGTTGAAGCCTGGCTTGGAGAATTTTGAGCATTACTCTGGTGACATGTGAGATGAAAGCAATTGTGCAGTAGTTTGAACATTCTTTGTCATTGCCATTCTTTGGGATTGGAATGAAAACTGACCTTTTCCATTTCTATGGCCACTTCAGAATTTTCCAAATTTGCTGGCATATTGAGTGCAGCACTTTCACAGCATCATCTTTCAGGATTTGAAATAGCTCAACTGGAATTCCATCACCTCCACTAACTTTGTTTGTAGTGATGCTTCCTAAGGCCCACTTCACTTCACATTCCAGGATGTCTGGCTCTAGATGAGTGATCATACCATCATGATTATCTGGATCTTGAGGATCTTTTTTGTACAGTTCTTCTGTGTATTCTTGCCACCTCTTCTTAATATCTTCTGCTTCTGTTAGGTCCATACCATTTCTGTCCTTTATCGAGCCCATCTTTGCATGAAATGTTCCCTTGGTGTCTCTAATTTTCTTGAGGAGATCTCTAGTCTTTCCTATTCTATTGCTTTCTTCTATTTCTTTGCATTGACCACTGAGGAAAGCTTTCTTATCTCTCCTTGCTATTCTTTGGAATTCTGAATTCAAATGGTTATATCTTTTCTTTTCTCCTTTGCTTTTTGTTTCTCTTCATTTAATAACTATTAGTAAGGCCTCCTCAGACAGCCATTTGCTTTCTTGCATTTCTTTTTCTTGGGGGTGGTCTTGATCCCTTTTTCCTGTACAATGTCATGAACCTCCATCCACAGGTCATCAGGCACTTTGCCTATCAGATCTAGTCCCTTAAATCTATTACTCACTTCTACTATATAATCGTAAGGGATTTGATTTAGGTCATACATGAATGGTCTAGTGGTTTTCCCTACTTTCTTCAATTTAAGTCTGAATTGGCAATAAGGAGTTCATGATCTGAGCCACAGTCAGCTCCCAGTCTTATTTTTGCTGACAGTATAGATTGTCTCCATCTTTGGCTGCAAAGAATATAGTCAGTCTGATTTTGGTGTTGACCATCTGATGATCAATACTACCAGGGCTACTGTCCAATGGGTCACAAAGAGTCAGACACAGCTGAGCAACTAAGCAGCAGCAGCATCTGAGGCTTTTAAATGTGGAAGAAGAATACAGAATAGAGTCTGAATGATGTGATAAGAGGAAGATTGCAGAGGACAGTGTTGGCTATGAAGATGTAAGGAGGCTGAGAGCCAAAGAATGCAGACAACATCTCAAAGCTTGAAAAGTTAAAAAAAAAAAAAAAAGGATTTTCCCCTAGATACTCTAGCCTTGATGACACCTTGATTTTAGCCCCATTTGACTCATTTCACAATTGCACTCATCTCACATGCTAGTAAAATAATGCTCAAAATCCTCCAAGCCAGGCTTCAGCAATGCGTGAACCGTGAACTCCCTCATGTTCAAGCTGGCTTTAGAAAAGGCAGAGGAACCAGAGATCAAATTGCCAACATTCCCTGGAAGTTAATAAGATTTTACTACTATCTCCATACTTGTCTTACATAAAATTATCTATCTGGTGTTTCTCTGTCTTGAAAAATAGTAAATTCCTTGAAAACAATGATTCTACCTTATTAGTTTTGTCCTCACCTCCTCAATAGTACCTAGTCACAATGGTGTTCATAATAAATTATTTTATTTAAACACTTGCAAGCATTGATAGAGAAGCTATAATCTGTAAGATACTCTTTCTACACATAAAGGGCATAAAAATAAAGGAGAAAAAGATGCTGTTGATCCTAAAGATACTTAAGACACAGTAGCTTTCTCTGCTTCTACTAACAAATAGTTTGTATCTCTGTTAATATCATTGGAAAAGACTCTGATGCTGGGAGGGATTGGGGGCAGGAGGAGAAGGGGACGACAGAGGATGAGACGGTGGATGGCATCACCGACACGATGGACGTGAGTCTAAGTGAACTCCGGGAGATGGTGATGGACAGGGAGGCCTGGAGTGCTGCGATTCATCGGGTCGCAAAGAGTTTGACTCACATCAAACTGCTTTATACCTGGTGTCACTTTAAGCTACTATTTGTGCAGGTTGTATTAAGATGGTATAAGCCTAGTCACTTGTTATAGTATCCACTTAGTGAAAATTCTTGTCTTTGTCAGACCAAATTTTCACTTCGAAATCTTTCAAGAAAGAAGCAGGTACCAGCTTTTATGTTCATATATACCCCTCAAACTCTAGCAGATGTGGGTTAAGCTCACCTAGGAAATTATGATGTTCTGCTCTGGTGACAGAATGTGGAGCATATACAAACTGGAGTAAGCAAGCACTCAGAAAAGGAATGCATTCCCCAACATTTCTTCTTTCAAGTACATAAGACCTCAGCCTGATCTCTTGGAGGAGGTTATGCTTCCTTTTCTAGTAAATAGGAAAGGAAACCATCCAAAGCACTTTTCTCAGGATAACAGCTCACTACCTCAAATTTCTAGTCTGTGTTAAAAGCAGGATGAGGTGAGGTGGGGGTCAAGGAAGTAGTCAGGTGCATCTCTGTGAGTTCTGTGGAGACATACCATTCTGTGCCATTGTGAGAATACAGACTCAAGTATATCTCAGCTTTTGGTAGAAATCCTGACACAAGATGGGCATACCATTCCAGTATTTGTTTCAGGAGAATCCTTCTTTGCAGTTGATGCTGAACTCAAGTATTATTAATTTTGCAAATACTTCAAATAGTGTCCATTTCAGGAAATAAACTGTCATAAAAGATTAAAATGTATAAAGACAAAAACAGTATAAACACACTGCTTATACGACTGTAAAATCAAATAATAATCTGTATGATCCACATAGAGGCAGTATTGAAATTAAGGGACAGAATTGTTATTATGGGCTGAAGTAATGAAGGAACTCTTCTAGAGAAGGCAGGGCTTGAGGAAATGGGTATCCATCCTCCCTTTTTCCCTCACTTACAGAATTCTACTTTTGTGGAATTTTGTGAAAAGCAGCAGAGTTTTGTCTTAACACAGTGACAATAATGAAATGGTACATTTCCCAATTTTTCAGCATATGAGTGTATCCATGTGGTACAACAGGCCGGACTCAGAAACAATTATAAAGACTATTTAACAATTTATAAAGTGAAAATATTATTTTTTTTATCTAGAATTAATTTTCAGTTTAGGAAATACAAGTAAATGCCAGAGAGCTCCATAAATATTGATTTTAAGTGATCTTTATTATGTTCTTTCTCTATATGAATATAAATTATCAATGACATTGTTTAAA
>SJYT01074772.1:10012-30271 GCA_006410635.1 Cephalophus harveyi | reverse complement strand
CAATTAAAAACATGTTAGGACTCAATAAATATTACCAATTCTTCTATTAAAACAATGTTGAATGGATACAGTAATATTCTTTAAGGATACAAGTTTGGATAATTCATAAAAGTTCCCTACCATTAATGAGCTTATTGTCAGACAATATGAATAACAATTAAGTAAATATATATAGTTTATTAAATAATGGTGTATTCATTAACCAAAAGAGGTATATTTCTGAAAAAAAAAAAATATTTTCCTGAACACTGAATAGATCTTTTATTTTGGTATCCAGTACCAATTGCCTAGTTTCCAAAAGAGTAGTAAAGGAAACAGACTTGGATTAATTAGAGGGCTAAGGCATTTTAAAATCTTCAAACAAAATATACTTTATCATATAAAGTTAAAACTGAATCTAAATGCTAAGAAAGATATTTTAGTTTAAAAAAATGAAATATATTGCCACAGGGAGTCAGTAAAACTCCAACCTGAACCCTACTATTGATATTCCCAGTAGTAAGGCCGTCATGCCTTTTTATCCCTGGAAACAGACTGGACGACCCAAGTTGCTTTTATGTTTAAGTTATTCCCTGTCTTATTACACACTTAGTAAAACTATAATCAGTACAGAAACCTTTTTGAATTATTAACCTAAAAGGTTAAAGTGAAATGATGGAGGTTAAGGAAAAAAAATTCACTGTCTCATAAAAATATGAAAACTAAGGCAAAAAAATTAGAAAATATAGAATATAATACAACTTTAAGTTTGGTTATTGACTTCAGAAGTTTAATAAAAGAGACAAAATCAGCAATAATACATAGGCTTGAATAGAGAGAGTGTCCCCTCCCCTCCAGTTTTTAGTAAGAGGAAAATGCCAAGTCAAAGGGTAAGGGGAGCATTTTCTAGTGCTTTATTCTTCTAGGAGGTTTACAACAACTTTGCCCTGTTCTGAAGAAAATATAAATGGATCACTTGCCTGGTACAGAGATTGGCACCTCAACTTCAGGCTTTTCTTTTCCTACAGGCAACTAGGAAATAAAATCATAACACTGAAAGCATTTTCAAATGTTCTCACAACTTCCTAATATGGATTAGTTCCTACTGATGATTTGCTAAGTCTCTTCAGTCGTGTCCGACTCTATGCAACCCCATAGACGGCAGCCCACCAAGCTCCCCTGTCCCTGGGATTCTCCTGGCAAGAACACTGAAGTGGGTTGCCATTTCCTTCTCCAACTGATGATTTAGGTCTATATATCTAGAGTATTTCATGTGACTAGCTCTCTACCTAAAAAATACCAGTTGTACTATTTTGCAATGATAAACACAGATTCCAGGAGATGGTGTGCTCAGTGGCTTCAGTCACGTCTGACTCTTTCTGACCTTATGGACTGCAGCCTGCCAGGCTCCTCTGCCCATGGGATTCTCCAGGCAAGAATACTGGAGTAGGCTGCCCTTTCATCCTTCAGGGGATCTACCCAAGTCTGAATCTTCTGTCTCCTGCATTGTAGGCTGATTCTTTATCACTGAGCCACTGGGGAAGCCCCAGGAGATGTTACAAAACACCTTTTTGTTATCCCCATTTAATCATCTCAGGAGATCCATGAGTTCTATTATCTTCTGCTTCTCCTTTTACCCTATTTTTCATAATCTTTTCTAACTTTCATTACTTCCATTCTGTCCTAGAATCTTTCCCTAGCTTGAAGGAGCAACACAAAACTTAATGGCTCTGTGTCTCATCCCATATCTATTCTGTAAACAGATCCAGATTTTTCTTGGAAGGCATTTTAGCTCCATTAGCACTATCAGGATAAATTTTCTACCAGACAAAATCAAGAAAATATAACAAACAAGAGTTTTCTTTTGCTAATGTTGAATAACTTTCACTGTATTACTTTCTTTATTATACTCGCAAAATATCTTTCTATTTTCTCTGCATCTTCCCTTGACTTTGTTTCATCAGGAAGAATGCATAAGAGATAAGGGGTAAGAAGATCTAGAAATTGCAGGAGATGTATTGGTAAATGATAACATTTCAAAGGGCCAGGGGCTAGTTAGAAGTTGCAAAATATCTTTCTATTTTCTCTGCATCTTCCCTTGACTTTGTTTCATCAGGAAGAATGCATAAGAGATAAGGGGTAAGAAGATCTAGAAATTGCAGGAGATGTATTGGTAAATGATAACATTTCAAAGGGCCAGGGGCTAGTTAGAAGTCCGAACACAAATGTCCTAAATTAGAGTGAAGAAAACACCATTGGAGGATGGACCAGAGACTCGAAGATGTTAAGGTGTTTAAAATGGTCAAGGAAGAAAGGATTAGGAAAAGAAAATATGTTTGCCCTGGAACGTTGAAGGGGGACCTTTGGAAGTGTGTTTCTTCCACTCACTTGTAGCCTATCTAAGGTTGGATAAAACCTGAAAGAAATTTTTCTGGAGAAAAGCTTAAGGTACCTGACAGCAATTGACAGGAAGACTAGCCTGGAGAATAAGCAGGACTGTTGTCCTTGTAGAAAACCCTGTTGGCAGGGCTAAAAGAAAACCCTGACTCTTCATGATACATATGCTGTATATACCTACAGGTTAGAATACTTCATTTAAGGAAAGAAACACCTCCTACGATTTTCTGTAGATGAAACGAAGAAATTCATCAACTACAATTTTCATTTGACCAAAATGTTTTCACTTTGCAGTCAAGTCCATGATACCATCACATGTAAAGTGTTAGTTGCTCAGTCATGTCCAACAATTTGTGACCCCCTGGACTGTAGCCCACCAGGCTCCTCTGTCCATGGAACTTTCCAGGCAAAAATACTAGACTGAGTTGACATTTCCTTCTCCAGAGGATCTTCCCCACCCAGGGATCAAACTTGGGTCTCCAATATTGCAGGCAGATTCTTTAACATTTGAGTCACCAGGGAAGCTCTGGTGCATATAAAACATATAAAAGTGTAATTAAAAGGATCAACTTGGGTGTCAGAGGGATTTCAGTCTGAATCTTTACTATTTCCTAGCTACTACTATTAGACAACCTGCATCTCAATTTTGTCTTATGTAAAAATGGAGATGCACAGAATTATTTAGAGATATAATCAAATGCAAGCAAAATGATAGGTCAGTGCCTGGGCTGGTATGTTTATATGTGACAATTTTATTTTAAAATATAATTAATATTATGGTGAGTGTTGAGCTAATATGATTTGTTGATATAAAAGAACTGCACATATTTTCCTTCGTGGAAGAATTTAAATTGTGGGTTCTGCCACTCTGTTTTTTTTTTTTTNTGCTGCTGTTCAATTTTGAAATTAAATTTGTATTTATTCATTGATTCAGTATTAATAACAATACTCTACTATGCTCAAGGCACTGTGTTATGTTCTAAAGATGGAAATATGAATAAACATGCAAACTGACTGAGGCTAGCGACGTCACTGGGAGACAAGTGTCATGATGGGAGTAAGAAGGCAACAGAGGAACACATCAGAAAAGCCTTGTGGAAATCAAGGAAGCTTTTCTAAAAACATGTGACATGAGAGATGAGATCTAAAAATGAGATAGAAGTTCATTTTTTGAGAGTCAATAGTATCCTTGGATCAAGAAACATGGAGTGTGAGGGGAACGGAAAGTTCAGTAGAAACTCCTTTAACTGCCATCGGTTGGCATTATCGCTAACATTCTTCAAAGATTATACTGAAATTTCATAGCAAAGACACTATTCTTTACTATACGAAGCCATTTGCTTCCACTGACTGAATTAGATAGACAAATACATATTTCACAAGAGTCAAATAAGAAAGTTTCTAGAGTAACTTTGTACCTCCACAGGGTAGAAAATGTGTGTGCTTGGCATTGAGAGATGATGTTCAGGAATAAGAAAATATGGTGTTTAGTGTACGAAGTGAAAGATAGATGTGGAGAAGTGAGTGAGGACCATGCCATAAAATGTGATTTGAATGCTATGGTAAGGAATTTTGATTTCATCCTGAAAAATTTATATAAGTGAACTTTTTATGCAAAAGAATGATGTAATCATAATAGTGTTTTAGAAACATCACTCTGGCTTTGGCTGCAGTATTTAAATATTTTTGGTCATGTACCTCTAATAGTAAATTATCTTGACTATTCCCTTCAATACAGTATCTCTCTCTGTATTTGTATACACACATACCATTCTACAGATACTACCTCATAAAACATTAACATTTTATTTATTTCATTATTTGTTATAAAGAATTAACAAATAATGAAGTAAAGTTCAGCTAAATAATAATTTTCAGTATCTTCCTAATCCTTTTGGCCTCTTCTTATTAGTTTCCAGTATTTCAAGGCAAACTATGTACTTTGGTGCTAAGGTGCTAAGGAATGTAGAAACTAACTCATATTTAATATACTATTTTTCAGGTTGGTTTTTATAACCCACATTTTTCATAGAAAGTTAACAGTCATTATTTAATGCGATTTTGTAGTATAGCTGATAGAAAGCTCACACAAAGTCAGGAAAATATCCATACTGTTTTTTCCTCTTGCTGTTTTTGGTTACTTTACTAATGCAACATAGTCTCTGAGAAAAGACACCTTAAGCTGTCCACCTTGTGTGACAGTTTTACCTAAAGTTAGCCAATAAAATCCTGTAATCATTTAATGGAACACATATACACTGTGTTGGNGCGGGAGGAGAAGGGGACGACCGAGGATGAGATGGCTGGATGGCATCCCTGACTCGATGGATGTGAGTCTGAGTGATCTCCGAGAGATGGTGATGAACAGGGAGGCCTGGCGTGCTGCAATTCATGGGGTCGCAAAGAGTCGGACACGACTGAGCGACTGAACTGAACTGAATTTCTAGACTTGTTTTGACAACTAACTTATAGTTTGGTGTAGTGAAATCACATATTTCTCACATTTCTTTAGTTATTTTAAAAATTATTTTACATTACTGGTTAATTTTTAAAATTTCTTAAACTCTAGTAATCTTGCATTCTTTCTTCTCTGGCCAATATTGAATTTTCTAATGCTTTTTTCTGTTGTTGTTGTTCAAATTTTTTTAGAAATAATAATAATTATATCCCAAGCTGGTCAAAATCTTAGAGCCTGTCACCTATGTTTTATTAGTAGAGTAATTGAAAGTGTTGAATCTCAAAGAATTGGATTTCACTTGCCACTAACTCTTCATAGGGTTTTATTGACATAAGCACCCCATCTGGAACTTATTCCAGTCTAGACTCCTCCCTACTACATTCGCTTATGTGCTTAAATCAAAATTAAAGATCTTGTTGTTAATTGCTTTTCTCTAATTTCATTGTTCATCAACGTTTTAAAGTAAGTTAAATAGCATGAAATATTGTAGCATATTTTGGAGGAAACATTTCTAAATAGGTCTAGACAAAAAAGATATAATGGCACATTATTCACAGTCATTTTTTCTGCTCATGGAGTTCAAAAATAAACCTCTGAAAATGTTTTGCCATGTGAAATACAAGGCCATTAAAAAATTATATTCCTGAAACCAGGAGATGAGTATATTTTGGAGGAAACATTTCTAAATAGGTCTAGACAAAAAAGATATAATGGCACATTATTCACAGTCATTTTTTCTGCTCATGGAGTTCAAAAATAAACCTCTGAAAATGTTTTGCCATGTGAAATACAAGGCCATTAAAAAATTATATTCCTGAAACCAGGAGATGAGTGAAGCCACTTTCTCCTTATAGTGTTGTATTTACAGATAAACCCGTCGACTTAACATTAAGTGATAAACAAAGGTGTTGCACTATACTGTATTCCCAAGTGATGCTTAACCTTGCTAAAGGGGAAGTATTACAGGGCTAATGACATGGAAGACCGATTTTCAAATCTAGTTCAAATTAAGATTTTTCTTCCTCTCATCAATAAAAGTTAAAAAACAAAACAAAACAAAATTTTTTATACCCCTAAAAAAGATGATTCCAGCAAAGAAATTGGGACTAGCAGGTGCCAGCCATGTAAAAACAGACTCCAAAATTTAAAAAAAGTATAACTGGTTGGTAAATTGTAGTAATGAAATACTTTGATTAATAAGGCAGAAGCTGCAATATACAAAGAAAGACGAAGACCTATGGATGTTCAACAAAATAATTTTGACGTAGGGAAAGTTATACGAGAGAAAAGCAGCATTGGCACTCCATCCTGAAATACAAGGCCATTAAAAAATTATATTCCTGAAACCAGGAGATGAGTGAAGCCACTTTCTCCTTATAGTGTTGTATTCACAGATAAACCCGTCGACTTAACATTAAGTGATAAATAAAGGTGTTGCACTATACTGTATTCCCAAGTGATGCTTAACCTTGCTAAAGGGGAAGTATTACAGTGCTAATGACATGGAAGACAGATTTTCAAATCTAGTTCAAATTAAGATTTTTCTTCCCCTCATCAACAAAAGTTAAAAAAAAAAAACACAACAACTTTTTATACCCCTAAAAATGATGATTCCAGCAAAGAAATTGGGACTAGCAGGTGCCAGGCATGTAAAAACAGACTCAAAATTTAAAAAAAGTATAACCGGTTGGTGAATTGTAGTAATGAAATACTTTGATTAATAAGGCAGAAGCTGCAATATACAAAGAAAGACAAAGACCTATGGATGTTCAACAAAATAATTTTGACGTAGGGAAAGTTATACGAGAGAAAAGCAGCATTGGCACTCCATCCCCAGCCCGAGAGAGGATCATGTGTAGCCTTCAAGCAGCGTGTTCTCTTCACCACCTGGTTACAGTGTCATTGCCAAAGAACAAAACCTTGAAGCTGATTGAATATGCTCTATGTTATTGCATAAAGCTGTGGTAGATGGTGTATAAAAATACTATAGTATACAGAATTATCTCCTTATTCTCAACTCATCTTTGTTATCTTTATAAAATACTTGGGATAAAAAAGTCATTCAGATATTGTTATAGAAACTATTTGTAAGAAACAAACTTAACCAATATTAGAGTCAAGATTTTTCTCTTATGGTAATCAAAATTTAGAAAGAAATCACTCTCATCCTGACACCACCCACCCCTACTAACTATCATAACAGACATACCCAGGAATATACTTCTATATGATTGTATTATATATTTCACTTCTATTTTATTTGTTTACATGAAAATAAATATAATTTACCAAGAATCTGCCTGCAAAGCAAGCAACCTAGATTCAATGCCTGGGTTGGAAGGATCCCCTGCAGGAGGAAATGGCAATCTATTCCAGTATTCTTATCTGAAGAATCCCATGGACAGAAGATCCTGATGGGCTGCAGTCTATGGGTCACAAAGTCTATGGGGTCACATGACTGAGTGACTGAGCACGCCCTGTGTTAACTGTGAAATGTAGTTACTCTCTTTCTGCTTTATATCCAGATGGGGTTTTGAATGTATCTTAAACTTTATTACTAATCAGAAAATATGCCATGCTGTTTAGTTCTCCAACTGTAGAGAAATATGTGTATGTGATATTTGAAATGCATTTCACTGCCAAAATTGACCATATCATTGGCCAAATGGACAATCAGTCAACCACTCCACATTTGGATCACAAGTAGATTCAATTTCAAATAACTGATTAAATCACAAGTAGTAATGCTGTCTTTAAAGATGTATATACTACACTGAAATGGGGGAAAAAATGAACCTAAAGCAATTCCACATAATATCTTTTCATTTACAGTTGATTTTGACCTTTCTCAACAATGCTATGTTGCCTAAAGCAAATTGATTTAAAACATTTGAAAATAAATAATACTCAGTTGCCCACTCGGAATTACAGGCTCTAAGTGGGTAATAACTGGCTAGAGAAAAATAGGGGCTGAGAGATAAGAAGCGAAAAGATCTATACTAAAGGCTTAGCAATGGCACTTTTCAAAAGGCAAAGAGCAGATAAAAGGGAAGTTCTAAAAGGAGAAGAGCTAAACTGTCAGATGAGTGAACATGGGTTACTTAAGAAAATAATGAAGATTGGAGATAAAAAGTCTTAGAGGAGTAAGCGAAGCTTGTGTATCGTCTCCATCATGATTCTAAATCTGTACTTAAAGTTGCATGCTGAAAGGAAAGAGACTTCTTTTTGGAATAGGGAAGATCTGGTGTCTAGTCCCAACTGCAGTGTTAACTATGAAATCTGATTCAGGTTACTCCTCTACACTCCTATTTTCTTTTTACCTCTTAGAATTGAGGTAAAGGTTTAACATAGTAGATGTGTGAATACCTAATAAAGAGTGTGGAATGTGGTTCATATGCATACTTATTTATTTACTCCATTTTCCATCAAAAGGGAGAGATCTGCAATCTCTCCAGATTGTTTTTTGTCTTGATGCTTCACATTATCATGAAATAAATATCACACTGGAATATACATCAGAAAACTAAAGATGTCACTTCAGGTTCATTGATTTCCAACATGGAGTGTATCCGGCATGATGTGCTTCTCATTCAGAAAGTTATATTAAAAAACAGAATACCCTAATCTTCTCTTTATACTTGGGAAACAAAAATAGGACAAGATAACAGTATTTGTTGAATTAAACTGGATTTGTTAAATAAGAATGATACAATGGACAGTTCACAATTATCAGTAAACAATAACCAAAATGACCTTATGTAGGCCAGTTTGAGCCACTCCAACAAAGTTCCTTGAGCATGTACTATGAATAAGATTCTATAATAGATGATACAAAGATAAATTCAACATTTTACTCTTTCAGGACCTTTGATGCTGTTCAGTCACTAAGTCATGTCTGACTCTTTGCTACCCTGTGGACTGCAGCACACCAGGCTTCATTGTCTTTCACTATCTTCTAGAGTTTGCTCAAAATTCATTTTCATTGAGTTGGTGATGCTATCTAACCATCTCATCCTCTGTCACTGCCATCTCCTTTTGCCTTCAATCTTTCCCAGTATCAGGGTCTTTTCCAATGAATTGGCTCTTTGCATCAGGTGGCCAAAGTATTGGAGTTTCAGTCTCAGCATCGGTCCTTTCAATGATATGCAGGGTTGATTCCCTGTAGGATTGACTGGTTTGAGCTCCTTGTAGTCCAAGGGACTCTTGAGAGTCTTCTCCAACACCACAGTTCAAAAGCATCAATTCTTTTGCGCTCAGTCTTTTTTATAGTCCAACTCTCCCATCCATACATGACCACTGGAAAAACGATAGCCTTGACTAGACGGACCTTTGCTGGCAAAGTGATCTCTCTGCTTTTTAATATGCTGTCTAGGTTTGTCATAGCTTTCCCTCCAAGGAGCAGAAGAAACAGAAACTAAGAAACAGAAGAATTGTACATGGCTAGATATATCCCACAAGAGAAGACGATGGCATCCCACTCTAGTAATCTTGCCTGGAAAATCCCATGGATGGAGGAGCCTGGTAGGCTGCCATCCATGGGGTCTCGAAGAGTCGGACACAACTGAGTGACTTCACTTTCACTTTTCACTTTTCACTTTCATGCATTGGAGAAGGAAATGGCAGCCCACTCCAGTGTTCTTGGCTGGAGAATCCCAGGGACGGGGGAGCCTGGTGGACTGCCATCTATGGGGTCGCACAGAGTTGGACATGAAGTGACTTAGCAGCAGCAGCAGCAGCAGCAGATATATTTCCACAGTTACATGGGAATGCTCAGGAAAATGGGTCACTGTGCCAGACTGATTAGTGTCCCTATCTGTTCAATCTGTCCATAGAATTTACCAAATGCCTGCTTTGTGCAAGCAATGGTACAAGGCTGCTCTCTCCCTTAACCTCAGAGCCTGGCTTAGGACTGCTTCTGAATTTAAAACTGTTTTTAAAATTTTTAATTAGAGGATAATTGCTTTATGATGTTGTGTTGGTTTTTGCTTTACAACATCACAAATCAGTCATAACTGCATATATAGAAAATGAAAGTGAAAGTGAAGTCGCTCAGTCGTGTCCGACTCTTTGCAACCCCGTGGACTGTAGCCTACCAGGCTTCTCTGTCTGGCTAGAGAAAAATAGGGGCTGAGAGATAAGAAACGAAAAGATCTATACTAAAGGCTTAGCAATGGCACTTTTCAAAAGGCAAAGAGCAGATAAAAGGGAAGTTCTAAAAGGAGAAGAGCTAAACTGTCAGATGAGTGAACATGGGTTACTTAAGAAAATAATGAAGATTGGAGATAAAAAGTCTTAGAGGAGTAAGTGAAGCTTGTGTATCGTCTCCATCATGATTCTAAATCTGTACTTAAAGTTGCATGCTGAAAGGAAAGAGACTTCTTTTTGGAATAGGGAAGATCTGGTGTCTAGTCCCAACTGCAGTGTTAACTATGAAATCTGATTCAGGTTACTCCTCTACACTCCTATTTTCTTTTTACCTCTTAGAATTGAGGTAAAGGTTTAACATAGTAGATGTGTGAATACCTAATAAAGAGTGTGGAATGTGGTTCATATGCATACTTATTTATTTACTCCATTTTCCATCAAAAGGGAGAGATCTGCAATCTCTCCAGATTGTTTTTTGTCTTGATGCTTCACATTATCATGAAATAAATATCACACTGGAATATACATCAGAAGACTAAAGATGTCACTTCAGGTTCATCGATTTCCAACATGGAGTGTATCTGGCATGATGTGCTTCTCATTCAGAAAATTATACTAAAAAACAGAACACCCTAATCTTCTCTTTATACTTGGGAAACAAAAATAGGACAAGATAACAGTATTTGTTGAATTAAACTGGATTTGTTAAATAAAAATGATACAATGGACAGTTCACAATTATCAGTAAACAATAAACAAAATGACCTTATGTAGGCCAGTTTGAGCCACTTCAACAAAGTTCCTTGAGCATGTACTATGAATAAGATTCTATAATAGATGATACAAAGATAAATTCAACATTTTAATCTTTCAGGACCTTTGATGCTGTTCAGTCACTAAGTCATGTCTGACTCTTTGCTACCCCGTGGACTGCAGCACACCAGGCTTCATTGTCTTTCACTACCTTCTAGAGTTTGCTCAAAATTCATATTCATTGAGTTGGTGATGCTATCTAACCATCTCATCCTCTGTCACTGCCATCTCCTTTTGCCTTCAATCTTTCCCAGTATCAGGATCTTTTCCAGTGAATTGGCTGTTTGCATCAGGTGGCCAAAGTATTGGAGTTTCAGTCTCAGCATCGGTCCTTTCAAGGAATATGCAGGGTTGATTCCCTGTAGGATTGACTGGTTTGAGCTCCTTGCAGTCCAAGGGACACTTGAGAGTCTTCTCCAGCACCACAGTTCAAAAGCATCAATTCTTTGGCGCTCAGCCTTTTTTATGGTCCAACTCTCCCATCCATACATGACCACTGGAAAAACGATAGCCTTGACTAGACGGACCTTTGCTGGCAAAGTGATCTCTCTGCTTTTTAATATGCTGTCTAGGTTTGTCATAGCTTTCCCTCCAAGGAGCAGAAGAATTGAAACAGAAACTAAGAAACAGAAGAGTTGTACATGGCTAGATATATTCCACCGGACAAGGCGATGGCACCCCACTCCAGTAATCTTGCCTGGAAAATCCCATGGATGGAGGAGCCTGGTAGGCTGCAGACCATGGGGTCGTGAAGAGTCGGACACAACTGAGCGACTTCACTTTCACTTTTCACTTTCATGCATTGGAGAAGGAAATGGCAGCCCACTCCAGTGTTCTTGCCTGGAGAATCCCAGGGACGGGGGAGCCTGGTGGGCTGCCGCCTATGGGGTCTCACAGAGTTCGACATGACTGAAGTGACTTAGCAGCAGCAGCAGCAGCAGCAGATATATTCCAGTTACATGGGAATGCTCAGGAAAATGGGTCACTGTGCCAGACTGATTAGTGTCCCTATCTGTTCAATCTGTCGATAGAATTTACCAAATGCCTGCTTTGTGCAAGCAATGGTACAAGGCTGCTCTCTCCCTTAACCTCAGAGCTTGGCTTAGGACTGCTTCTGAATTTAAAACTGTTTTTAAAATTTTTAATTGGAGGATAATTGCTTTATGATGTTGTGTTGGTTTTTGTTTTACAACATCACAAATCAGTCATAACTGCATATATATATGTATATATATATGTGTATATATATGTATATATATGTATGTATATGTGTATATATATTTATATATGTGCGTGTGTGTGTATATATATATATGTGTGTGTGTGTATATATACATATATATCTCCTCCTTCATAAATATCCCTCCCTGCCCTGCCTCAAAACTGTTTCTTTTTGGCTGTGTTGGACTTTTCTTAAGTTGCACATGCAGGACTTTCACCTGTGTCTATTTCGATTCTTATGTATGCTTGTTGCTCTCTGAAGCTCTCATTTAATTTTTCAAAAGAAAATACCAAGCAAGCAATAGATTAAATCTACCCACAAAGATTCAATTAATTGTGAGTAACTTGAATTTCACGCAGTGTTAATTTATGCTACTTCATAATCTAAAGTGAGGTGGAAAAAATATTAATATGACCAATCCAAGCCAGTGGAGCTGTTATGACATGCAGATGATGACACTTTGATGGATAAACAGCTATCCATCTCAAATAGCAAGTTAATAATGAGCATTTTTTTTGTCATGTGAGCCCTCAGAGAGCCTCTTGTGAGTGCCACCCTTCCACAGAGTTTGCAGAAGCAGGTCTAGCACAGGGGGTCATGATAACTTACGACAAAACTGTGACAGAGGTAAAGGAAGGGGATTGTTAAAGTGCTTACTGACTTCCAGGCACTTTTATATGTATCACTTCACTTAATTCTCATGACAACCATGTGAATTAAGCATTGTTATTAATATTTCTTAGTAATACAATTTAGGCACAGAGGGACTAAACACCATCAGGATCATATTGTGAGGTATGAACAGAATCAATTTCCCATTTTCACTACACCAATGTTTCTATAAATTACCTGTTTTTTAAAAAAAATTCTCATGGATACACTTTAAAATTCTCAGGCTTTTTCTTTGGAAATTCTGTTTTGGTATTTCTAGAATAAGGCCAGAAAGTTGAAATTTTAACAAAATTCATTCCAGTTTTTTTTTTTTTTTTTTTTTTAAAAAAAATTCTCATGGATACACTTTAAAATTCTCAGGCTTTTTCTTTGGAAATTCTGTTTTGGTATTTCTAGAATAAGGCCAGAAAGTTGAAATTTTAACAAAATTCATTCCAGTTTTTTTTTTTTTTTTAATTGCCAGGCAAATTTTGGAAATACTGTACCATGTCATGATGTGGAGTTGACCCCAAGCATCCTTTTTATGAGGCTTTTGTTTACTCTGTGGCCCCTTACTCTCCACCCCTTTCCCTTAGGTCTCGCCCCATGTCAGTATCTACTGCCTGGGAAATGGTTTTATATCAGTCATTGGCACCTGAGTATGAATTTAATTTATAGTGTTTCCTCTCCTGGGGAGTCTGCATTTTTAGCTCTAGCTCAGGATGTGGGAGGAAAGGTTTTGCCTTATGTTTAAAGAATGAAATATTCAGAAAACTGGCAGGTGAGGAATGTGGGAGGAATGAATAAGGAGCTATTTTAGGACCCTTGAAATCACAGCTGAGGAAAGGCAACCTTTGAGCCCTATGTTTAAAACTGCTCTGAATTAAATTGAGGATGTGAAGAATGATTATATGAATATAATATTTTTTGTAGGAACTCGAGTGTTCACTTGGAATTTATACTTTTAAATGATTGTGACTAAAATGTAATGGAAAGGAAGAAAATCATGATGCTGTCAGGAGAAAGCACAGAGATTTCCCCATGAATACACTGCTTATACCTTAGCTGCCAGAAGCAAACATATTTCTGGTACAGTGCAAAACTTCCCAGCTGAAATAATAAATGGGTCTTTTGGTTTATGGTGAAACATTTATCAGCTGAAGTGTTTTCATTTCCAGTGTAATAAGGGATATTATCCCTTGGGTTTTTCAAATCAGTAAGTTGCTCATCTTTCCCTGCCTCCTATGGAGCAATGCTAGATATACTTATGAAAACAAAACAGTGATAAGATAAAATTTGCTTTGATGTCCCATGCAAATACTGTAGCTATAAGCTGAAAACATGTAAGAAGTGGGAAAGTTCGATTCCGGCCTGATAATAAACCATAAGTACCATAGCAGGTCACAAAGACAGATATTTTGTTACTACAGATACCATAGTTCATGTTGAAGTAACTTACATTCTGTAGCTCTTTTTTCTTGTTTTACTAGTGATACACAGAAAATGGAGACATAACACCCAACATGCAGTTCACTGAAAAATGCAGTTATGTGTTGTTGATGTATACTAATATGGTGGTCATAAAAGCTCAATTATTTATTTCTAAGGGTAGTGATATGGTTGATATATAAATAGGTAAAATTTCTATTTAACAGAATGAAAGTTATTTGGAGGTTGATTTCCTAAAGTCTGTACTGAGACTGCTTGCATTATAATCCTGGATTCACATACTAACTCCAGGTCCTACAGATAATTCGTTTAACCTCTAGTGTCTTATTTTTTGTAAAATAAGAACTAAAAGGTACACATTTCATAGTTGTTGTGCTTATTAAATGAGATATGGAGAATACAGTTATCTAGTTAGCTCATGCATTTGTTTGTTGGTTGATTAGTTACTCAGTCCCAAAGGAAATATATATAGCACATTCAAATTAAGATAACTGAAGAAGAGATTATCATCAAGAGGGTTAGTAACAGGGATGTGGGTGGAGTTTGGAGGAGCTACAAAGAATAGGACAAAACTCTGAGCAAACGCAGAGGCTCTAGACTCAAAGAGACAAGAGGAAGAAGCCTCCAGAGCCCTGAAGGGGGGTTCTGTTTATTAGAGAGGAGCAAGGGCCTTTTGTCAAGGGACAGTTGGCCTATGAACAGAGAGTTAGTTTCAGAAAGGAAACATGGTTATTGAGTACCTGTTGTGTTTCAAAAAGATAAATTTTATTCTGGTTGCTTAAGTCAGTGATTCTCAAATTTTGAGAACCCCAGGGTTCTTTCATGCTCTTAGAAATTATTGAGAATGTCAAAGAACTTGATATTTACGATCTTAGAAATTGACAGTTTTTTAAAAAACTATGTTAATTTATTTGAAGATAGCAATAATAAACTCAGGGATCAGCATACTTTTTCTGTAAAGGGCCAAACAGTGAATATTTTTGGCTTTATGAACCATAAAGTCTCTTGTAACTATTCAACTCTGCTATGTAGTGCCAAAGCAGCCATAGACAATATGTTATGAGTGTGTTACATGTTAAAACATTTAGTGAAATCATGCATCAGTCATGTAAAAACTATTGTTCAGTATAGTGATGCAGAGATTTCAAATATTGAGACTTTTTATTATATAATATTTTAAAAATCATATTTTTGGATCTCATCATTTATCTCATCACAAAAATCTTAAACTGTTGAGAAGATATCAAATTCACAGTAACAGATATAGGTTTTCCAACATTCTAATTTTTGCTTGGAAACTCCAATTTTATCACAGACAAGAAATGCTGTTCATAGTTTTCCCTGAAGTGACTGCCTTACTTTGTTTGTTTTCAAGCCTATATCTGCCAAAAGTCTACTTTTGAATTACTATGATTTGTAAGCAGTTATTCTTTCAAGTTAAAATAGTCTATGAATAAAGCAGTTAAGTCTGTTTGTACATCATATTAATTGCTGTTCCTCAAGACAGTCTTAAAACTTGAGTGTCCAAAAATGGTTTTAATTGCACTTATCATTTCATCACACAGAATATTTTTTACAAAATTTACTTAAGGATAAAAACTTAAAACTTTATGAATTTTGATTGCTTCATCAAAAACATAGTGATAAATATTAGTACACTTGGGTGTTCTTGCCTCGATTTGTGATAAGGCCACAGCAGCTTTACTCACTGTTGTTTCCCACCATCAGTGCAAACATCAACACCAGAAAAATATAAATATTTTAGTATTGTTAGAGTTGGAGAAATAGACATTTCTCCAAAGAAGACATACAGATGGCTAACAAACACATGAAAAGATGCTCAACATCACTCATCAGAGAANGTGATAAGGCCACAGCAGCTTTACTCACTGTTGTTTCCCACCATCAGTGCAAACATCAACACCAGAAAAATATAAATATTTTAGTATTGTTAGAGTTGGAGAAATAGACATTTCTCCAAAGAAGACATACAGATGGCTAACAAACACATGAAAAGATGCTCAACATCACTCATCAGAGAAATGCAAATCAAAACCACAATGAGGTACCATTTCACACAGTCATAGACCTATCCATAGGTCTATAAGCAATAAATGGTGGAGAGGGTGTGGAGAAAGGGGAACCCTCTTACACTGTTGGTGGGAATGCAAACTAGTACAGCCACTATGGAGAACAGTGTGAAGATTCCTTAAAAAACTGGAAATAGAACTGCCTTATGACCCAGCAATCCCACTGCTGGGCATGCACACTGAGGAAATCAGAATTGAAAGAGATACGTGTACCCCAATGTTCATCGCAGCACTGTTTATAATAGCCAGGACATGGAAGCAACCTAGATGTCCATCAGCAGATGAATGGAGAAGAAAGCTGTGGTACATATACACAAAGGAGTATTACTCAGCCATTAAAAAAAATACATTTGAATGAGTTCTAATGAGGTGGATGAAACTGGAGCCCATTATACAGAGTGAAGTAAGCCAGAAAGAAAAATACCAATACAGCATACTAATGCATATATATGGAATTTAGGAAGATGGTAACGATAACCCCGTATGCGAGACAGCAAAAGAGACACAGATGTATAGAACAGCTTTTTGGACTATGTGGGAAAGGGAGAGGGTGGGATGATTTGGGAGAATGGCATTGAAACATGTAATGAATTGCCAGTCCAGGTTTGATGCAGGATACAGGATGCTTGGGGCTGGTGCACTGGGATGACTCAGAGGGATGATACGGGGATGGAGGAGGGAGGGGGCTTCAGGATGGGGAACATGTGTATATGAATCAGGTGGATTCATGTTGATGTATGGCAAAACCAATACAATATTGTAAAGTAATTAGCCTCCAATTAAAATAAATAAATTTAAATTAAAAAACAACAGCAACAACAAAAAACAAGATTTTCTCTTAACTGTAATCAGAAGTCTGTCCAGAACACTCTGCTATCTCATTTGTATACTAAGAAATCTTATAAATACTTCTCTTGCTTACATAAGAAGTTTGTTTTAAGGGTCAAAAAAGAGAAGGGATTTTGAACTTTTAAGTCCCTACTCATTTTCAAGATTCTAGTGGTAAATCTCTGTCCTAATATTTCTTCTCACTGTTTTATTTTCTTCTGAAACATGAGTTTATCAGACTGGAACAGATGTAGCAACCTGGCTATAGAAGGGCAAGCAGGCTTCCCCAGTGGCTCAGTGGTAAAATAATCTGTCTGCCAAGCAGGAGATGTGAGTTCAATCCCTGGGTCAAGAAAATTGTCCAGAGAAGGAAATGACAACCCACTCCAGTAGTCTTGCCTGGGAAATCCCATGGACAGAGGAACTCATAAGCTACAGTCCAAGGGGTGCAAAAGAGTTGGACATGACTTAAGAGACTGAAAACAGCAGCAAATAGAAGGATAAAGCAGTGAACAGTTCAGTTAATCCAGATAAAAGGGTGGTTTGTTGTCAGTTGACAAAGATGCATAGTTAATTTATATTTTTACTCTGCAATTTTTAAATTTTCTTATAATTAGGAGCTGTTCTTCCAATCAGCAAATGCAATAATGAGTTTACAAGATGTATTGCTTTTGCTTTTCAAAAGTGTTTTAGAAGTGTTAAGTAACATTTCAGAGCTAAAGAAAAAGGTTTTCATGGAATGATTAAGCTCAAAAATGAAGTTACTATGTTAATTGAAGCAAACCATGCTGCTTGCTTAGATTTAGGCAGGAATTAATGTAAAAATAAATGCTCCATCAAGATTTCAAATTAACTAAAATTATTATTTTCATACCATAACTACACCTGTCCCTCAATATCTGCTGAGGATCAGTTCCTGGACACCAATTGCCTACCACCATAGATATCATAACCTGTGCATATCCTCTTGTATACTTTAAATTATCTCTATACTACTTAAAATACCTAACACAAAGCAGATTTCATATAAATAGTTGTTGAAGTGTAGTAAATTAAAGTTTTGGTTTTTGGAACTTTCTGTAACATTTTTGGATGTTTATGACCCAGTTTGTTGAATCTGTGGATCCAGAATCAATGGGTATGGAGGGCCAATCTACTCATTTCACCAAGAAACAAAAATAAAAGTCAATGATTCACTGCACCTTTACTCCTGAAAAATAATTCTGTATTTTCTATAACTCTAAATATGATTTATTAATATTTTCATGATTTATAACACGCACATTGCAAGATCCATCTTGGTTTTTAAATGTTAATTTTAGATTAAAGTTCAGTTCAGTCGCTCAGTCGTGTCTTACTCTGCGACCCCATGAATTGCAGCACAGCAGGCCTCCCTGTCCATCACCAGCTCTCAGAGTTCACTCAGACTCACGGCCATCAAGTCAGTGATGCCATCCAGCCATCTCATCCTCTGCCGTCCCCTTCTCCTCCTGCCCCCAATCCCTCCCAGTATCAGAGTCTTTTCCAATGAGTCAACTCTTCACATGAGGTGGCCTAAGTACTGGAGTTTCAGCTTTTGCATCAGTCCTTCCAAAGAAATTCCAGGGCTGATCTCCTTCAGAATGGACTGGTTGGATCTCCTTGCAGTCCAAGGGACTCTCAAGAGTCTTCTCCAACACCACAGTTCAAAAGCATCAATTCTGTATCACCAAAACTTACTTATTTACTGGGACTTCAGTCTACTGTAGTGGAGTTGGTTAGATCTTGTTTATGATCTTGAGTGATTGGTCCATGATAATGCTATTAATCTCATACTCTAAATTGGTAATATTGTTGATCCTTGAAAAATGTAGGGCTTCTCTGGTGGCTCAGAGGTTAAAGTGTCTGCCTGCAATGCGGGAGACCCAGGTTTGATCCCTGGGTCGGGAAGATCCCCTGGAGAAGGAAATGGCAACCTACTCCAGTATTCTTGCCTGGTCAATCCCATGGAGGGAGGACCCTGGTAGGCTACAGTCCACGGGGTCGCAAAGAGTCGGACACGACTGAACGATTTCACTTTAGAGACCTACCCCTTGTGTAGCTGAAAATCCATGCATCACTTTATAGTTGGCCCTCTATATGTGTAGTTCTACATCCACAAATTCAACCTTCTGAGTAAATATAGTACTGTAGTGTGTATTTGATGGTGCTAGTGGTAAAGAACCTGCTTGCCAAGGTAGACAACATGAGACCAGATCTTATGTCAATCCAAGGGTTGGGAAGATTGCTTGGAGGAAGGCACAGTAACCCCCTCCAGTATTCTTGCCTCAAAAATTTCATGGACAGAGGAACTTGGCGGGCTACTGTCCATAGGGTCACAAAGAGTCAGACACAACTGAAACAATTGAGCATGCAGTATGTTATTTATTGTAAAAGATCCACATATAAGTGGGTCTGTGCTGTTCAAAGGATAAGTGTATTCAAGGGTCAAGTTTACAGTGATCTACCTACTTAGCCAACTTTGTAAAGGTTTCTGTTTAAACACAACATGAATTCCCTAATAACACTGGACATGGCCTTTTTTTCTTCTCTTTTTTTCAGAATTCAAACTCAATTTTCTGGTTGCTTTTTTCCAAGCTCCAACCTTGCCAAATAGCAATTTTAATAACAGGAAGTGAAAATGGTAAATACTGGGTTGCTGCTGCTGCTGCTGCTAAGTCGCTTCAGTCGTGTCCAACTCTGTGTGACCCCATAGATGGTAGCGCACCAGGCTTCCCCGTCCCTAGGATTCTCCAGGCAAGAACATTGGAGTGGATTGCCATTTCCTTCTCCAGTGCATGAAAGTGAAAAGTGAAAGGGAAGTCACTCAGTCGTGTCCAACTCCTTGTGATCCCATGGACTATAGCCCACCAGGATCCTCCATCCATGGGAATTTCCAGGCAAGAGTACTGGAGTGGGGTGCCATTGCCTATAATATTCAGTGCTATGTAAGCTGTCAAATTGTTGTGCTAAGATTATGTTATTGGTGCACAGAAATCCCTGTGTCAGTTCTTTTGTAGCCATTATCCAGCAGTAGCCAGCATCAGAAAGAGCCAGAATGTAATTAGGAGCTAGTTGCGAATTTGGTAGCCCTAAAGGTGGAAGAAAAGTTATGTCCAACCTAGATAGCATTTTCAAAAGCAGAGACATTACTTTGCCGACTAAGGTCCGTCTAGTCAAGGCTATGGTTTTTCCTGTGGTCATGTATG
>SJYT01074768.1:66738-108619 GCA_006410635.1 Cephalophus harveyi | reverse complement strand
TAGGCCTTCATAAAAGCCATGTGGCTAGGGTGAACTCTCAGAAAGTGGGGATACCCATGGTACTAATCTATGCCCATGGTCACACTGTGAAGTTTGTCTTTGAGGTATTCTTCCCTTATTTATTTATTTTTGGGGATGGTGGGTCTTTCTTCTCTTCATCTCTCTGTTGAACTCCATTTCCTAAGTTATTTGCATGTAATCTTGTGTGAAATAAAGCCATCTGATGATATCTTTTCTGCAACTATGTTTCCCTTCAGGGGTTTTATGAAAAGAGGGATGTAATTGGATCAAGAAATAAAATTCAGTTTTCATATTTCACAGGAAGTGACACGTGGGTAAAAGAGATGTTTAGAAGAAAGTAGAGCAACTCAATCACTGAGGAAATTGATACTTGGTTTGGGCATGAGGTAGAACTTGAAGAGCTGACTAGGTGCTGTTTCTGTTGGAATGCTTTCATTATTATATCATCGTGCTAACATTTATTATTGAAAAAGAGGGTTTCATAGTGTTAACATGCATTTCTGATAAAAAAAGGACTTTAGGAAAATTTGACTTCTTTAATTAATGGAAAAAGTACTGTTCAGTGAATACAGTGTGCCAGAAAGTTATGGCAGCTCAGTATACACCGCTGAGTAATACAAGCAAAGGCTGTGTTTATGTGGAAGCAGAATTCCAGAGGGGCAATAGATGGATAAGAAGCAAGTAAACACATAAATGACAAGTATAATTTTGTTAGTAATAGTTACAATTTAAAAAGGCATTTTATAAAAGTGTGATATAGGAGAGAAGAATTAGATACATATTTGTGTAATTGTGTAAATCCCACCTAGAATTTCACTTTGATAGAAATATAATCACACATGCTATCACTTTTTAAAAGTAGATTATTTTAAAACGTGTTTGAAATGGGGATAATATCTTTTATCAATGAGAAAAAAATAGTTTATTAGGGGATGATCATTTCTTACTATATGTATATATATATATATAAAATGCTTAGATTTACATAAAGCACATGAATAGGTAGTATATTCATTGTTTGATTACTTTAGAGGGGAAGGTTACTAAGGGAATATAATATCTACAAAAGCCATAAAGCACCTTTTCGAGTCAATAGTGAAAAAAATACGATTGAAGAATACTGCCTTCGCTCATATCTAAGAGAGTAGGTAAGACCGTGGAGTAAATTTAGAAAGATAGTAAAATTCATCCAAGAGCAGAGCATGGCCCCGCACCTGTCAGGATCATATGCAGTAAAACTGAGAGTCTCTTCATTCTCAGGGGACTGCCCAGAGTGCGTGCTCAACTATATTAACAAGCAGGTTGTAATCTACAAACTATGTTGTAAACTGATATTTTATACATATGGATTTAGAAGAAGAAAGAAGGCTATAATCCTTAATATTCCTAAATCAAAAACAAGAAATTTGAGAGTACTAATTGCTATGCAATGAGAAAGAATTTAGTCTTTATTTTTCTGAATGGGGAACATTTTAAAATCCTTTACAATGGAAACTATTCTGTAGTTCGATGTGACACCATTGTAATAATCATCCTGAAAGAGTTAGAGAGCAACACATTAGGTGATAGAAAAATTCACCCCTGAAAAATTGGAAAGGAGGCTGGTGTGGGGCTGATGCTGGCTACCTGGTGGGTGGGTCCCAGGTCAGGTGTGGACTCAAGGTGTCTTGAGGTAGGGGGTCTAATGGCAGATGGGTGGGCTCTGTCTTTGCTCTGCAAGTTACTTGCCCTGGGGCTTCTCAACATTGGTGCCACCTGGCTGGTGAGTGATGTTTGCACCCACCACAGAATTGCTAGAAGGAGGGTTTCAATATGATGCTTGCCAGTATCATGTCATTATCATGGGATAGCTACCCAAAATGGTTGTGACCAGTGTCTATGTCCCCTAGGTGAGGCTCAATTTTCTCTTGTTTCTGGGATGCTCTGTTCATTATGAGCAATTTGATCTGACTCAAGCTCTTTTCAGATTTCTACTTCATACTGGATTGGATGTGACTTTTAAGGATGGAGTCACTATTTTCCAAAGTCCCCTGGCTCTTTGAAAAGGAATCCTCACTTGCTTACAAAATCATATATTTTAGGGGAGATCACTTCCCAGTGTAGGAGTACTGGGCTAAATAGTACTATGTGGGGTTCAGAACAATTTCCTCCTTTGGGCAAATGTCTGCAACTGGATTATCACCCCAGGTTTATTGCCAACCTGAGGTATGGGACTGGACGATACCCTG
Source organism: Cephalophus harveyi (assembly GCA_006410635.1). NCBI lineage: Eukaryota > Metazoa > Chordata > Mammalia > Artiodactyla > Bovidae > Cephalophus > Cephalophus harveyi. The sequence goes on along the minus strand of SJYT01074768.1, from coordinate 106,370 downwards.
TATCACTGACCACTCTCTGTCTTTTCATGGTTCCTACTTTATGTATTTTAATAATAGAGGATCTGCTAGTCTTCAGGTTATTCTCATCAGCAGTGGCTCCTAGATAGTCATGATTTTAGTCTTTCCTTGAGAGGGCATGAGTTCAGGATCTTTCTACTCTGCCAGTCATGACTGCTTCATCATGTATGTCTTTGTGCCAGTACCATACTCCTGGGATAGCCTTAACTTTATTATATATTTTAAAAACAAGAAGTGTGATTGTTTTTTCTACTTGGAATCCCTTGAGATTTCATATGAATTTTAGGATGGGTTTTTTTCTATTTCTGCACACAAAAAAAGAGAGAGAGATTGAGGTTATTTTCATAGAAATGACATTGAATTTCTAGATCATTTTAGGTCATCTTGACATCTTAATTGTTGTTGTTCAGTTGTTAAGTCTTGTCTGACTCTGCAAACCCGTGGACTGAAGCATGTCAGGCTCTCCTATCACTTACTGTCCCCCAGAGTTTGCTCAAACTTATATCCATTGAATCAGTGATGCTATCCAAACATCTCATCCTCAGTCACCCCCTGCTCCTCCTGTCCTCAGTCTTTCCCGGTACCAGGGTCTTTTCCAATGACTTGGCTCTTTGCATCAGTTGGCCAAAGTATTAGAGGTTCAGCTTCAGCATCAGTCCTTCCAATGAATATTCAGGATTGATTTCCTTTAGGATTGACTGGTTTGATCTCCTTGCAGTCCAAGGGACTCTCAAGAATCTTCTGCAACACCACGGTTCAGAAGCATCAGTTCTTTTGTGCACAGCCTTCTTTATGGTCCATCTTTCACAACTGTACATGACTACTGGAAAAAACACAGCTTTGACGATATAAACCTTTGTGGGTAAAGCGACGTCTCAATTTTTTAATATGCTGTCTAGGTTTGTCATAGCTTTTCTTCCAAGAAGCAAGTATCTTTTAATTTTATCTTAGTAATATTAAAAATTCTAGCTCATGAATCTATTTCCATTTACATGTGTCTTCTTTAGTATCCTTTGGCAATATTTTGGAGTTTTCCTTGCTTAAGTGCTCTGCCTCCTTGTTTAAATTTATCCAAATATTTTATTCTTATTAATGCTGTTGTCAATGGAATTGCTCTCTTAATTTCTTTGTGTTGTTCATTGACAGTGTGGAAATTCAACATCCTTTCATAATAATAATAATTATAAAAAACAATTCAGGTATAGAAAGAAAGTACATCAACATAATTAAGGACGTAAATGACACAAACAACAGCTCACATCATACTCAACACTGGAAGTTTGCAAGCTTTTCCATTAAGATAAGATACAAGAAAAGCATGTACTTTCTGATCACTCAGGGTGACAATATACAGCCTTGATGTACTCCTTTTCCTATTTGGAACTGTTCTGTTGTTCCATGTCCAGTTCTAACTGTTGCTTCCTGACCTGCCTACAGGTTTCTCAAGAGGCAGGTCAGGTGGTCCAGTATTCCCATCTCTTTCAGAATTTCCTACAGTTTATCCACACAGTCAAAGCCTTTGATAGTCAATAAAGCAGAAACAGATGTTTTTCTGGAACTCTCTTGCTTTTTTGATGATCCAGTGGATATTGGCAATTTGATCTTTGGTTCCTTTGCCTTTTCTAAAACCAGCTTGAACATCTGGAAGTTCACGGTTCATGTATTGCTGAAGCCTGGCTTGGAGAGTTTTGAGCATTAGTTTACTAGCATGTCCTTCCAATGAATATTCAGGACTGATTTCCTTTAGGATTGACTGGTTGGATCTCCTCGCTGTCCAAGGGACTTTCAGGAGTCTTCTCCAACACCACAGTTTGAAAGGATCAATTCTTCAGTGCTCACCCTTCTTTATGGTCCAACTCTCATGTCTGTACATGACTACTAGAAAAATCATACCTTTGATTATACAGAACTTTGTCAGCAAAGTAATGTGTCTGCTTTTTAATATGCTGTCTGTGTTTGTCATAGCTGTTCTTTCAAGGAGCAAGTGTCTTTTAATTTCATGGCTACAGTCACTGTCTCAGTGATTTTGGAGCCCAAGAAAATAAAGTCTGTCACTGTTTCCCCATATATTTTCCATGAAGTGAAAGACTCTTTCAAACATATGTAATTTATTTCTTCACTTTTGGATGTTGCTATAATCCATGAGATTTCCTAGGCAAAGATACTGGAATGGGTTGCCATTTCCTTTTCTAGGGGATCTTCCTGACCCAATGATTGAACACGTCTCCTGCACTGACAGACAGATTCTTTACTGCTGAGGTTCCTATCGTGAATGGTAGATCAGTTAAAATAAAATTATTGCTAAGTCACTAAGCTGTGTCTGTCTATCTGCAACCCCTTTGCCTGCAGCATGCCAGGCCTCCCTGTCTGTCACTGTCTCTGGGAGTTTGCTCAGGTTTATGTTCATTGAGTAGGTGATGCTATCTAACTATCTCTTCAAAATAAAATAATATAATAAATATTTAAAAATCTGATAGTAATGCACTGAAACATTTAATTTATAAGTACCAAATACTCAGACTCTGTATTTAAGCTCATTTACTATCAAATAATCAAGTCCATAAGAGTTCAACTTGCTATATTTTTCTTTTGTGACTATGTTTTCCAGAATCTGCCCAAATGCAGGAGACCTGGTATCAATTTCTATGTTGGGAAGATCCTCTGGATTGGAAATGGCAACCTGCTCTTGCCTACAGAATCTCATGGACAGAGGAATTTGATCGGCTACAATCCAAGGGGTCACAAAGAGTCAGACATGACTGAGTAACTAATCCTTTTCACTTTATTTTCACATAGACTTAAAGATGAAGCTTAAAATTAAAAAGGAATACTATAAAAGCACTTCTCTGATGTTGTTATGAAATAATTGGATGGTTAGTGAGACCTGCTAATGATGGGAAAATACCCATGAGTTCCAATTAGCCACATGTAAGAAACTTTATAGACTTTGCCCACAAATAGGATATGTCATAGTGCTTTTAAGAGTTATCCAAACGTACAATCAAGAGACAATGAGTTAGTTGAAATTTTTAATCTTATGACTTTACTTCTTTCCTGGGGCACTAACAGCTGTCTGGGGCCTGGTCATGGCGCTAGGTCAGACATTTTCAAAGGTGAGATTATTTTTTGAAATCACATAATCATATATTCTCAGGTATAAATGTATGTTTCAAATCATATAATCACTCCTCATCCCAATTTACCTGAGGTTTAAAACCTTCTTAAGCATACAAAACATCCAGAGAGGTAGAATTGACTACAGTAGTAAGCAATTTAGAAGTAAAATATTTTAGAATCTTTTTTCTTATTGATATGTATTTAAATTAGTTGAGCTAATAATATAATTAGCTACAATGAATAAGTTAGAATAACTATACAATTAAAATATGCACCAAAATTTTTCCTCACTTAATATTGCAACTGATAATTTTTTCATGATATTGCACAGTTTTAAAAGCATCTCTGTTAAAAACTAAATATTATTCAAAAGAATCCACTATACTTTATTTATTCTTTCCTCCACTGTGGAACATTCCACACCTTTTCTAAATTTTCCACAGCTGTTAGTGATTATGTCAAACATATTTGCACATAATGATGCTTCTCTTAAACGATTTTACATTAACCTTTATTTCTAGAAAAAGTACTATGGAGCCAAAGAAAAATTTAAGAAGTAATTTATTTTGTTTCATAGCTGTTTATAGAGCATTTCTGTGAATTGTGTCTAATTCTTACTTTGCTCACACGCCCTCTTCTTTCACCTGCTGGGAGATCCCACTAAAGGAGGGGGAAGCCAGTGAGGCTGCTGCACTGTGTCCCCACACATGCACACAGCTTTCATCTTGGAAAATTAAGAAAAAATTTCTGTTTATCTTTGAAAAGACATGCTGCATGGAATATGTTTAATTATACTTATTTCTCTTCTCTTTGGCAAATTTATCACCCCAAATTGTATTACTAACATATCCTGTACCCAGGAATGATGGGAGATGGTTGCTGTGGGGAAACAGGAGAAGAAGGCATGAGAATGCACGGAGCAGAAACATAACGGAGTGGAAAGGCCATGCAGGTCATGGAGAGATGTGCTGCCGCTTTGAGGATACAATTTTATTTATCACCCCAAATTGTGTTACTAACATATCCTGTACCCAGGAATGATGGGAGATGGTTGCTGTGGGGAAACAGGAGAAGAAGGCATGAGAATGCACGGAGCAGAAACATAACGGAGTGGAAAGGCCATGCAGGTCATGGAGAGATGTGCTGCCGCTTTGAGGATACAATTTCAGGAATTAAGTTCAATCAATAACATCACTTTTCATGATCTTATGTGAGCAACATTCATTAATGTGCACAACAAGGGTTCAATAAATATTTGTTTGATGAAGGAATCTGTAGGAGGAGTTAATAATAAGTAGTTGATTTTATACATGTTTTGATAGTTGGTGTACTGATATATATGTTTATACGTATAGTGTATTAGGTATCGCTCTAATTTATCTAGCAGAGCATTTCTTTCTGTTCTCCTTGTTAAATTTTTATTGTTAGAGCTTTGAAAATAAGGATTTCCTATGCTCGATAAATCCTTGTGTGTTGAACATGTATGAAAGGGTTTATGTTTTAATCCAAGTCTTCTAAAGCTCTAAATTTATAGAATATGACTATGCTAAATTTTATGTGGAGCAGAATTTTGAAGAATAAAAAAAATCAATAAACAAACCCACCATCTTGAAAGAAAAATAACCCAATATGTGTATTTTCTTAGAAGCAATTAAATATTTTCATGGTTACTCTAGGGAGTGTGTCAGAAACTGTTATCCTGGACTGTAGCTTCCTTTCAAATGTTTATCTGTTTCTTACAAAGTAGAGAGATTACAGATAAACAGAGCTGAAGGACAAGAGCACTTGAATTCCTGCTGAGTTTATGGTTTGGGGAAGCAGACATATGCTTACCCTTAGAGAATGGCCATTCAATACCAGCTCTTACTCATCACCCATTAGGTTTCAGGCACTGCAGACATGCCAGGCACTCTGGTAAGTGATGAATAGCTTATGTGTCCTGGTAGGTACAAGGGTGCATGCATCTCCAAGGACTTATACACACCTCACTAAATTGACTCCATGTGATAGATATTTCTTGACCATACTTTTTTCTTTCTACAGTTTGAACTGAAGGTTGGAATATAAATTCTCATGGAAGAGGGAATAACTCTTGCCTGTGTATAGCACTTCTCAGCTTTCAAGATACCTCTGAAAATTGCAATTTGTTACCTCACAGACACAGATTAGGGCTTGGGAAGCACAGGGGCACTGAGGTGACTTAGTCCTGTGGAGTTGGAACCAGTAAGAGAATCCAAATCTCATGTAGACAGCCTCTACACGTCTCATGTAGATGGTGTTTTCTTGGCAAATTACACATCAAATGCAGCCTTACTGATGTTTTACAGGTGACAGGTACTAGATGTCTGAAGAGATGCAAAATACCATGGTGAAAATAAGAAAGAATTGACACGAGTACAGGGCAAAAGCTCCAAGGGCGTGTTGCACAGTGACTATTTTGTTCTAAGAAAGTCAGATCACAAGCCTTTCATGATTAACGAGTGTTGTTCTTTATCCCAGGAAGCTGCTGCTTACTGAATGGATTTCTTCAGGCCTCCCAACAATGTGACGGAATTTGTTCTCCTGGGACTCACACAGAATCCACACGTGCAGAAAGTACTCTTCATCGTCTTTCTGCTCATTTTCCTCTTCACTGTGCTGGCCAACCTGCTCATTGTCACCACCGTCTCCCTCAGCCCCACGCTTTCTGCCCCCATGTACTTCCTTCTCACTTGCTTGGCCTTTTTAGATGCCTCCTTCACATCTGTTACCACCCCCAAATTGATTGTTGACCTACTTCATCAAAGCGGAACCATCTCATGGCGAGGATGCTTGATTCAGATCTTTTTGGAGCACTTTCTAGCAGCATCAGAGGTCATCGTCCTCACCGTCATGGCCTATGACCGCTACGTGGCCATCTGCAAGCCTCTGCACTACACGGCCATCATGAGACAGGGGCTCTGCCAGCTCCTGGTGGTGGTGGTGGCCTGAATCGGGGGGATCCTGCATGCCACTGTGCAGATTGTTTTCACCATGGACTTGACCTTCTGTGGTCCCAATATCACTGATCACTTCACATGTGATTTCTTCTCACTGTTGGAACTTGCCTGCAGCAACACCTACATACCTGGAATCGTGGTGGCAGCCAACACTGGGGGCATGTGCTTGCTCATTTTTTTTTCCTGCTGCTCATCTCCTATGTAGTTATCCTGGGCTCCCTGAAATCCCACGGCTCTGAAGGACGACGCAGAGCCCTCTCTACATGTGGCGCCCACTTTACAGTAGTGGTGCTCTTTTTTCTGCCTTGTGTGTTCACCTACACACGTCCTNTCCTATGTAGTCATCCTGAGCTCCCTGAAATCCCACGGCTCTGAAGGACGACGCAGAGCCCTCTCTACATGTGGCGCCCACTTTACAGTAGTGGTGCTCTTTTTTCTGCCTTGTGTGTTCACCTACACACGTCCTGTGGCCACTTACCCTGTGGACAAGTGGGTGACTATGTTCTCCGCAATCCTCACTCCCATGTTAAATCCTATCATTTACACAGTGAGAAACGTGGAGGTGAAAAAAGCCACGAGGAATCTGTTGAAGAGAAGAGTAGTTTAGGTTGTTCAGAATGCCAATAAAGTGATGATTTATATACACAGGGACGATTAAGTGTGAATACTCAGTTGCTAAGTCACGTCAGACTCTTTGCAACCCCATAGACTGTCACCAGCCAGACTCCTCTCTCCTTGGGATTCCCCAGGCAAGAATACTGGAGAGGGTTGCCATTTCTTTCACCAGAGGATCTGTGCAACCCGGGATCAAACTAGCATCTTCTGCATTGGCAGGCAGATTCTTTACCGTTGAGCCACCAGGAAAGTCCATGTTGTTTTTATTGTTCAGTCACTGAGTTGAGTCTGCTCTTCGCCATCTCATGGACGGTAGCATGCCAGGCTCCTCTGTCTTCCACTCACTCCTGGATTTGCTCAGATTCATGGCCATTAGGTTGTTCAGAATGCCAATAAAGTGATGATTTATATACACAGGGACGATTAAGTGTGAATACTCAGTTGCTAAGTCTCATCAGACTCTTTGCAATCCCATAGACTGTCACCAGCCAGACTCCTCTGTCCATGGGATTTCCCAGGCAAGAATACTGGAGAGGGTTGCCATTTCTTTCACCAGAGTATCTGTGCAACCCGGGATCAAACTAGCATCTTCTGCATTGGCAGGCAGATTCTTTACCATTGAGCCACCAGGAAAGTCCATGTTGTTTTTGTTGTTCAGTCACTGAGTTGAGTCTGTTCTTCGCCATCTCATGGACGGTAGCATGCCAGGCTCCTCTGTCTTCCACTCACTCCTGGATTTGCTCAGATTCATGGCCATTGAGTCAGTGATGCAATCTAACCATATTATCTTCTGCTGCCTCTTTTCTCCTTTTGCCTTCAATCTTTCCCATCATCAGGGTCTTTTTCAATGAGTTGATCCTTTCTATCAGATTGCCAAAGTATTCAAGCTTCAGCTACGGCATCAGTTCTTCCAGTTAATAGTTAGGGTTGATTTCCTGTGTGATTGATTTCTTTGATCTCCATGCAGTCCAAGGGAGTCTCAAGAGTCTTCAACACCACAGTTCAAAAGCACTGATTCTTCGGCATGCAGCCTTCTTTACGCTCACATCCATACATGAGTACTGGAAACACCATGGCTTTGGCCATATGGACATTTGTTTGCAAAGTGACATCTCTGCTTTTTAATATGCTGTAGGTATGTCATAGCTCTCCTTCCAGGGAGCAATTGTCTTTTACTTTCATAGCTGCAGTCGAATTCTGCAATGAATCAATCTGATTGTGATATTGACCATATGATGATGTCCATATGTAGAGTCATCTCTTGGGTCATTTAAAAGGGAGTTTGCTATGGCCAGGATATTTTCTTGACAAAACTCTGTTAGCCTTTGCCCTTTTTCATTTTGTACTCCAAGACCAAACTTGCCTGTTATTCTGAATATCTCCTGAATTTCTACTTTTGCATTCCAATCCCCTATGATAAAAAGGACATCTTATTTTGGTATTAGACCTAGAAGGTCTTGTAGGTCTTCACAGAACCAATCAACTTCACCTTCTTCAGTTTCAGTAGTTGGGACATAAACTTGCACTACACTGATGTCAAATGGTTTGCCTTGGAAGCAAACTGAGATGATTCTGTCGTTTTACAGACTGCCCAAATACAGGATTTCTTACTCTTTTTTCTAACTCTGGGGGCTACTCTATTTCTTCTAAGGGATTCTTGTCCACAGTAGTAGACATAATGGTCATCTCGATTAAATGCAAGTCCCTTTTAGTGCATTGATTCCTAAGATGTCTGTGTTCAATCTTGCCATCTCCTGCTTGACCACATCCAATTAACCTTGAACCATGGACCTAACATTCCAGGTTTCTATGCAATATTTTTCCTTACAGCATGGGACTTTACTGTTACCACCAGACACATCCACAATTGAGTGTCATTTCTGCTTTGGCCCAGCCACTTCATTCTTCCTGAAGCTATTAGTAATTGCCCTCCGTGCTTCCCTGGTAGCATATTGGATACCTTCTGACCGGGGGTGCTCATCTTCTAGTGTCATATCTTTTTGCCTTTTCATACCATTCATGGGGTTCCCCTGGTAGGGTGCCATTTCTTCCTCCAGTGGATCATATTTTGTCAGAACTCTTCACTATGATCCATCCATCTTGGGTGGCCCTGCATAGCATGGATTATAGCTTGCTTATAGCTTCACTGAGTTGTGCAAACTGCTTTGTCAAGACAAAGTTGTGATCCACGAAGGGACTGAATAAAACTATAACTACCTTATTAAATTGTCACTATCTCTGTTGTGAAATCTATTATATGAATATAATATTCATGCAGGAAGAAACTTTCATATGATATTACCCTGTTTCATTAATTACAGTGTCCTCAGCCATAGCATATTTTGTGTATTAAAATAGGTAGTACTATCCAATTTAATCACTGGATGAATATTTAAACACTATATCTGAGGTGGTGGTAAATTTTTATATATAGACTGAACATCAAGGCAGAGTATATTGAATACTAAATAAAAAGAGAGAAAAACTTGCAATGACAAGTAGAAAAATACATGATAAATTCTTCCTTGCTGAAGCAAACAACTGGTCTGGTACTTTGTTCTTAACTGTAAATAGTCTGAAAATAGTCACAAAATATTTTTTCTTCTATCACTGTCACATCTTCAGTTCAGTCGCTTAGTCGTGTTCAACTCTTTGTGACCCCATGGACTGCAACATGCCAGTCTTCCCTGTCCAACACCAACTCCCAGAGCCTGCTCAAAATCATGTCCATCGAGTCAGTGATACCATTCAATCATCTCATCACAACTTAAAGACCTTAATCAGTGATATGGTTCAGTAGTGTTTCTACACAGAGGATGAGATGGTTGGATTCCATCAAGGACTCAACAGACATGAGTCTGAGCAAGTTCTGGGAGACAGTGAAGGACAGGGAAGCCTGGCATGCTGCAGTCCATGGGATCACAAAGAGCTGGACACGACTGAGAGACTGAACTGGACTGAACTGAAGCTGGAGATTATTGAGGGAGATATTGCATGCATAGCTCACAAAGAGTCGGACACAACTGAGCGGCTGAACAACAACATAATTTTTTAATTTACTGGAAAAACCCCAGTGTGCTTAGTTGAGCAAGAATCAGTTTGGGACAGATTCCAGTTCTAAGCTTTAATGATATATGTAGTTAGAAATGGATAAAATGTGCAGTATCTTCATCTCTATTGGGGCAAAAAGATGATACCCTTTTAAGAAATGTTATAAAATTGGGGGGAGGTCCTTCATTAGCCTTAAAGCAATGCATAAAAGAAAGAAAATAAAACAACACAATAATGTCTCCCCAAATTTCAAGTCATCTAGTCTGGCCACACCAACACGACAGAATGAGAAGAACAAAGCAACTGAATGGTATTTTCTATTTTGGAGTGATTAGGAAAAGCAGTTACTAAAATAAAATTCCCTAGGGAATAATCTACAGTGTAAATAATAACAGTTTTCTGAATAATCAGCGGCTCCATGGAGAAAATGGAGACACAGTTAAATGGAATAAAATATTTCTACAAATAATAATGCAGTCTGTCCCACTATCTTGTCATCATGGATGAACGATGAATTCAGAGTAACTTAAAAAGTCTTCAGTCACACAGAAGCCTCCACATCACATCACATCAAGCCTCCAAATGGTGACTTCCCCTGGTAGGTTGCCATTTCTTCCTCCAGTGGACTATATTTTGTCAGAACTCTTCACTATGATCCATCCATCTTGGGTGGCTCTGCATAGCATGGCTTATAGCTCGCTTATAGCTTCACTGAGTTGTGCAAACTGCTTTGTCAAGACAAAGTTGTGATCCACGAAGGGAATAAATAAGACTATAACTACCTTATTAAATTGTCACTATCTCTGTTGTGAAATCTATTATATGAATATCACATGATATTACCCTGTTTCATTAATTACAGTGTCCTCAGCCATAGCATATTTTGTGTATTAAAATAGGTAGTACTATCCAATTTAATAACTGGATGAATATTTAAACACTATATCTGAATTGGTGGTAAATTTTTATATATAGACTGAACATCAAGGCAGAGTATATTGAAAACTAAATAAAAAGAGAGAAAAACTTGCAATGACAAGTAGAAAAATACATGATAAATTCTTCCTTGCTGAAGCAAAACAACTGGTCTGGTACTTTGTTCTTAACTGTAAATAGTCTGAAAATTGTCACAAAATATTTTTTCTTCTATCACTGTCACATCTTCAGTTCAGTTCAGTCGCTTAGTCGTGTTCAACTCTTTGTGACGCTATGGACTGCAACATGCCAGGCTTCCTTGTCCAACAACCAACTCCCAGAGCCTGCTTAAAATCATGTCCATCGAGTCAGTGATGCCATCCAACCATCTCATCACACCTTAAAGACCTTAATCAGTGATATGGTTTAGTAGTGTTTCTACACAGAGGATGAGATGGCTGGATTCCATCAAGGACTCAACAGATATGAGTCTGAGCAAGTTCTGGGAGACAGTGAAGAACAGGGAAGCCTGGCATGCTGAAGTCCATGGGATCACAATAAGTTGGACACGACTGAGAGACTGAACTGGACTGAACTGAAGCTGGAGATTATTGACGGAGATATTACATGCACAGCTCACAAAGAGTCAGACACGACTGAGTGACTGAACAACAACATAATTTTTTAATTTACTGGAAAAATCCCGGTGTGCTTAATTGAGCAAGAATCAGTTTTGGACAGATTCCAGTTCTAAGCTTTAATGATATATGTAGTTAGAAATGGATAAAATGTGCAGTGATCTTCATCTCTATTGGGGCAAAAAGATGATGCCCTTTTAAGAAATGTTATAAAATTTTGGGGAGGTCCTTCATTAGCATTAAAGCAATGCATAAAAGAAAGAAAATAAAACACAATAATGTCTCCCCAAATTTCAAGTCATCTAGTCTGGCCACACCAACACGACAGAATGAGAAAAACTAAGCAACTGAATGGTATTTTCTATTTTGGAGTGAGTAGGAAAAGCAGTTACTAAAATAAATTTCCTTAGGGAATAATCTACAGTGTAAATAATAACAGTTTTCTGAATAATCAGAGGCTCCATGGAGAAAATGGAGACACAGTTAAATGGAATAAAATATTTCTACAAGTAATAATGCAGTCTGTCATGCTATCTTGTCATCATGGATGAACGATGAATTCAGAGTAATTTAAAAAGTCTTCAGTCACACAGAAGCCTCCACATCACATCACATCAAGCCTTCAAATGGTGATAAAAACACCTGATATTGGGAATCGGGCTTTGCAACTGTGCAACTTTATTATGTAAGACATTAACTTATTTTGAAATAAATAAAGCTTTGATTCCAATTCTGGTTTTATTATTTAACATGTTTGACTTTCGCAAAATTAATGAGATGGGGTAAGCCTCAGGTTCTTTGAATAAAAAATGGAGATTTCTGTCTTATTAGAGTAAATGTTGAAAGTGATACATTAATCTGTAGCCCAGGAAAGATATAATCAGAACAAGATTGAAAGAGAATTAATAGTTTCTGCTGCTTCAGGATAACAAACTGTTAGAAGCCAGAACGAAGGTAGACCTAACTCTCAGGAGGCTGCTGCAGAGGCCAGGATGGAGCTGGGGCAGGAATGATCAAATCAGGAAAATGTTCTGAAAGGAGAGACAACTCGATTTGCCAAAGGCATGAGTGAGTCATAGGAAATCAATAAGGGAGTGAAGAACACTGTGAGATTTATTGTCTGAGCAATGGCATTGAAGTGGGTACCACTTAACAAGATAGGGTACACTTTTACATTGTGGAAATTTTAAATTATGTGCTATATATACTAAATTGATATTCAAATGCAGATGTCCAAAATTGGAGATATGGCATGCAAAAATTTGAAAATAAGGGTAGATGTCAGAGCTAGAGATGCAGCATTTGATAACATCAGCATTCATAGGTCAGGAAATGGGAACATCCGAGTAAAGAGCCACATCTCAGTGATTTCTTGTACAATCCAAGTCAATGATCTTCTATTCACAGTTTGATCTATTCACGCTTGGTGTGCAAATTCCTTTGTGCTTCAATAATTTTGCCTGTGTGACTGCATAATTGTATATATTTCCATATAATTCCCTTTCCATCTTTAAAATGGGAACATCTGAGTAAAGAGCCACATCTCAGTGATTTCTTGTACAAGCCAAGTCAATGATCTTCTATTCACAGTTTGATCTATTCACGCTTGGTGTGTAAATTCCTTTGAGTTTCAATAAGTTTGCCTGTGTGACTGCATAATTGTACATATTTCCATATAATTCCCTTTCCATCTTATTTTTTCTATCACCATTTCTTTAAATCTAACTAAATTCCCTAATTTCTGATTGATGGATATATTCCTACCCTGTAACCCTTAGTATTTTGCCAATATTTTTATAATAGGTGTTTTTCCATTAGACTGCTCTCTTTTGGTCCTTGCATATTCACCTCCACACGTCTTGTGGCCATTTACCCTGTGGACAAGTGGGTGACTATGTTCTTTGCAATCCTCTGTCCCATGTTAAATCCTATCATTTACACAGTGAGCAACACAGAAGTAAAAAAAGCTATGAGGAATGTGTTGAAGAGGAGACTCACTTAGGATATTCAGGATGCCAAGAAAGTGATTATTGATATACATAGGAAGGGTTACACCTGTTTTAGATTATGAAAAAAAAAAAACGTTAATAAATTTTGCAGATCCCTGATGAAAAAGAAAGACCTATAAAATAATATTTGTTGAATATTTACTAACATATTGGTATTCATTTGGCATTTTGATAACTTTTTAATTGCCTTGTCAAGGCTTCAATATTCACATTCATAGTTTCAGGATACTTAATTTAATTGAAACAACAACAATGAACTCCTAGTTCAATAATTGTAGAGTATATTGGTCTCCAGTGTTTTATTGCTGCTTTCCAAATTCTGACATATGTTACATGTATAAAACTGATTTTTCCATAGGACGTTCATGGTAGAATCCATGTTATTTTCTTAGGCTATCATAAATCCAGTAAATGAAAATTTTTGATAGATATACGGGAAAGGGACAGATGGGGAGTGAAAAACTCAATGCTGATTTTTTTCTGTTAATTTATGAAATTCAACAAAAGAACCACAAAAGGAGGAAACAATAATTCACAACCAAATTCTTTTATTAGCACAAAAACTAAGCCAGAATTTTGAAATTACTCTTCATTTGCTCTGAAATATCTTTAAATATCTTTATGGTTCACATTTTTCTTGAAAATGAGGGAAATATTTCCTTTTTCTGTACCAAGACTTGAGCCATTTGAAACTGGGGTGGGGGGTTCAGTTCAGTTCAGTCGCTGAGTCGCATCCGACTCTTGGCGACCCCAAGGACTGTAGCATACCAGGCCTCCCTGTCCATCATCAACTCCTGGAGTTTACTGAAACTCATGTCCATTGAGTCAGTGATGCCATCCAACCATCTCATCCTCTGTCATCCCCTTCTCCTCCAGCCTTCAATCTTTCCCAACATCAGGGTCTTTTAAAATGAGTCAGCTCTTCCCATCAGGTGGCCAAAGTATTAGAGTTTCAGCAATGTCCATTGAGTCAGTGATGCCATCCAACCATCTCATCCTCTGTCATCCCCTTCTCCTCCAGCCTTCAATCTTTCCCAACATCAGGGTCTTTTAAAATGAGTCAGCTCTTCCCATCAGGTGGCCAAAGTATTAGAGTTTCAGCTTCAACATCAGTCCTTCCAATGAACACCCAGGCCTGACTTCCTTAGAATGGACTGGCTGGATCTCCTTGCAGTCCAAGGGACTCTCAAGACTCTTCTCCAACACCACAGTTGAAAAGCATCAATTCTTTGGCACTAGATTTTCTTTATAGTCCAACTCTCACATCCATACATGACTACTGGAAAAACCATAGCTTTGACTAGGGAGACCTTTGTTGGCAAAGTAATATCTCTGCTTTTGAATATGCTAAGTTGGTCATAACTTTTATTCCAAGGAGTAAGCATCTTTTTATTTCATGGCTGCAGTCATGATCTATAGTGATTTTGGAGTCCCAAAAACTAAAGTCTGCCACTGTTTCCACTGTTTATCTATTTGCTATGAAGAGATGGGACCAGATGCCATGATCTTCATTTTCTGAATGTTGAGCTTTAAGCCAACTTTTTCACTCTCCTCTTTCACTTTCATCAAGAGGCTCTTTAGCTCTTCTTCACTTTCTGCCATAATGTGGTGTCATCTTCATATCTGAGATTATTGATATTTCTCCCAGCAATCTTGATTCCAGCTTGTGCTTCTTCCAGTCCAGCGTTTCTCATGATGTACTCTGCATATAAGTTTAATAAGCAGGGTGACAATACACAGCCTTGATGCACTCCTTTTCCTATTTGGAACCAGTCTGTTGTTCCATGTCCAGTTCTAATTGTTGCTTCCTGACCCGCATACAGATTTCTCAAGAGGCAGGTCAGGTGGTCTGGTATTCCCATCTCTTTCAGAATTTTCCACAGTTTATTGTGATCCACACAGTCAAAGGCTTTGGCATAGTTAAAAAGTTGCACATACAAGGAAATTATTGGGTAACCAGTCTCATACTGAAGTCAGTAAATGTGGTCCTTAAGCTCTAAGGGAACAGTAAGTCTCAGAGGATCAGGAGAATATTTGTCTCTTTGGCAATTCAGGCTTGCTTATGCTGTTCTATAATGTCAGAATTAGAAATCCAATTTCCAATATCCAATCCTCTTCCACATTCTAGGGCCTCTGAAAGATAACATGCTTTTAGGAACTCAACTATATAATCTCAATGACAGCAATTCTTTATGAGCAAGGCTCATCCTTTATCTGCTACAGTTTTTCCAACAGATAGATTCAAAAATATGCTCTCAGACCTGGGTGACTTAAGGCTGCTTTTATGTATAGGTAGAGGATAAAGCAATTGGAGATTCATTCCCTGTGGACCAAAACTCCAAGATGAGGATAGCAGGACAAAGGGGAGGAGGCTGGACCCTGCACAGACCACTTATTTCTTTTCTCAAAGTCAAGAGACCTCCCGACCCCACACACACAGAAAAGGCTCTTTGGAGGCTAAAGGGAAGCTATGTCAAGGGATGTTCCCTACCCATATGCCTTTTTGGTTAAATCCATCTAGGCTAAGAGATTTGTGTACACACATGGACAGATACAGAGATGTTCTAAATATGAACTGTGAACCAGAAAAATCAAAATGACTACCCAAAGGAAAAGTGGAAGAAATGCCCCCTAAGAGTAATTCAAACTGCCATGAGGACACAACTCAGTGACTCTCCCTGAGTTCACCCATGTGTCTATCCTACAGGTACTGCACTCTTTTTCCCTCTTTATAAGCACTTTGCTTCACTACTTTCTGTCTTTGTGGAAATTCTTTTCTGCAAAGCCATAGGGCCAGGGTCCTTGTCACTGATCACTGGTCTAGTAGGTAGGATCTGGTGCTTTCACTGCCATGACCCAGCCCAGTCTCTGGCTGGGAACCCAAAGCCCGCTCTAGGCTGCTGCAGGCTGAGGCCACCCAAGATCAACAAGAAGACAATATATTACACCATAATCACCCATCAACTCATTTCCCTGTATCGTCAGGTTCAACCAGAGAAATAGAACCAGCAGGTACTTTATATTAAGAGTTATATTGAAAAGAATTGACTTACATGATTGTGGTGAATGGCAAGGCAACTCAAATCTAGAGGACAGTTCCTTAGGAGGGACAGGCTGGAAATTCTCAGGCACAAGCAGAAGCTGCTCATAGGTAGAATGTCTTCTTCAGGGAAGTGTCAGTTCGACTCTTAACACCTTTCACCCTGTCTCTTATACACATCTAGATGTGTATAAGAGACAGGCTTTTGAACTGTGGTGTTGGAGAGGACTCTTGAGAGTCCCTTGGACTGCAAGGAGATCCAACCAGTCCATTCTGAAGGAGATCAACCCTGGGATTTCTTTGGAGGGAATGATGCTAAAGCTGAAACTCCAGTACTTTGGCCACCTCATGTGAAGAGTTGACTCATTGGAAAAGACTCTGATGCTGGGAGGGATTGGGGGCAGAAGGAGAAGGGGACGACAGAGGATGAGATGGCTGGATGGCATCACTGACTCGATGCATGTGAATCTGAGTGAACTCCAGGAGTTGGTGATGGACAGGGAGGCCTGGTGTGCTGCGATTCATGGGGTTGCAAAGAGTTGGACACAACTGAGCGACTGAACTGAAACACCTTTTATTAAATTTCATCAAGAGGTATAGGTATATGTTTAGGTTCTAAAGATATTGCTCTGTAGGTCTGATAAATGTATTTACATCACATGATCATTTTATTATCCATCAGACACATTCACCTCAGTTTATCCATGTCCTAAGCTGGTAGTTTCATTTTTATTATGCCCATTTTACAGAGAACAAATTGAAGCCAAAAGAGATTCACTTGCTTCACATCACATGTGTTTCCCTCGTTAGTATGTCAGGAACTACTCCACTGGAATCCAGCTTCCTTTCAAAAGTTTCAGCAATGAACTTCCAATTCAAGTCTTTCAAACTCAGTCTTACATTTTTTCAAGTGAAACATTGCTGTCTGTTGTATGTTTAGGTCTATAGATGAGGAAAATGTCTGCAGTCTTAATGATTTACTTTGTTGCTAAATCGTGTCTGACTCTTTACGACCCCATGGATTGTCCATGGAATTTTCCAGGTCAGAATACTGGAGTGGGTAACATTTCCCATCTCCAGGGGATCTTCCCAACTCAGGAATCAAACCCAGGCCTCCTGCATTGCAGGCAGATTCTTTATCAGCTGAACCACAAGAGAAGCCCAAGAATATTGGAGTGGGCAGCCTATCCAGGGGATCTTCCTGACCCAGGAATTGAACAGAGGTCCTCTGCATTGCAGACAGATTCTTTACCAACATAAGGAAAACCCATGACCTTCAAGAAGATAGTGTTAAATCTGTTGCAGCCTCTTCTCACATGTAGCAAAATATTTTAGCATTACAGTTTTCACTCTCCCTCTCTTTTTTTTTTTTTTAAATTTTCACTTTGGCATAGTGAGCTACACCAACTCACTTTTACAAAAGGCCAATGTTAGTATGGTAACAGATTCATTTCTTTCTCAGAAAAGCAAAAATCTTCTATTTCTTTCCATTAGTGAAATCGAGTACTAATGTTGGTCTTCAGTGACCGAAAGGACTGTAGCCTGCCTGGCTTCTCTGTCCTTGGGATTCACCAGGGAAGAATACTGGACTGGGTTGCCTTGCCCTCCTCCAGGGGATCTTCTCAACCCAGGAATCTAACCGGTTCACCTGGGAAGCCCCTTAAGATGTTAAAATGATCAAGTTTACAATTAATAATGATAATTAAGCATTTCAGGGGTCTAGACTTAAATAATATGTGATTCATTTTTTCTTGTGACTATTAGAAATTAGCTGAACATAATTCAGGGATAAGAATGGGGAAACTCTTGAATAAATATTGCTTCTACTCTAAGACTAAAGGGAGGATCTGAAGAGGAAAACTGAGGCCAATGGTTGTGTCTAGGGGCTATACAAAGGGCTTGCTGGAGGGGTGAGATATTTAATGAGGGTATATTATAAATTGTCAACAGAAAACTTAGAAAATTTCAGAGCTGAATATGGGAATATAAGGCCCTCTGGCACTCTCAGTTGGAGACTTTCTGGCCTGTGAGTAAGTTTAAGGTATATTAAGATGTCCCATCATACTCATCATCAAGAATGTCTCTTGAAGACTAACAGCCACCTAATTATTTCCAATTAAACAAGATAAAACACATAAGGATGCAAGTGTGTTTCCTTAAAATTAATGAGATAAATGTGTGGATCTTTATATAAGGATACATTAGTTTAATCTGACTTTAGTGAAATTATTAGGCATTAAGTGAGGAAAGTGAGTTCTCTATTGTTAAGGCCAACTACAAGTTTTTCTCTCCCTTCCCCTTCTTGTTTTCCTGATGAAACAAATCAAATATAGTGAAACTATCTATCTATATACAGTCTAGTGAAAAGGTTTGATTTACAGTTTTGTTTAATCTGACTTTAGTGAAATTATTAGGCATTAAGTGAGGAAAGTGAGTTCTCTATTGTTAAGGCCAACTACAAGTTTTTCTCTCCCTTCCCCTTCTTGTTTTCCTGATGAAACAAATCAAATATAGTGAAACTATCTATCTATATACAGTCTAGTGAAAAGGTTTGATTTACAGTTTGAAGCTTTCATACCAACATGCTAGAATAGAAAAGTGAATTTTTTTTTTTTAATCGAACATAGGCTGGTGCTTCGTTCTTACATGATAGTATACATGTTTCAATGCCGTTCTCCCAAATCATCCCACCATCTCCCTCTCCCACAGAGTCCAAAAGTCCTTTCTATACATCTGTGTCTCTTTTGCTGTTGTATTGGTTTTGCCATACATTGACATGAATCCACCACAGGTGTACATGAGTTCCCAATCCTGAACTCCCCTCC
This sequence comes from Cephalophus harveyi, assembly GCA_006410635.1. Taxonomy (NCBI): domain Eukaryota; kingdom Metazoa; phylum Chordata; class Mammalia; order Artiodactyla; family Bovidae; genus Cephalophus; species Cephalophus harveyi. The sequence continues at coordinate 87,164 of SJYT01074768.1, read as the reverse complement.
CACCTCCCACCCCATATCATCTCTCTGAATCATCCCCGTGCACCAGCCCCAAGCATCCGGTATCATGTATCAAACATAGACTGGTGATTCATTTCTTACATGATAGTATGCATGTTTCAATGCAATTCTCCCACATCATCCCACCCTCTCCCTCTCCCTCAAAGTCCAAAAGTCCGTTCGGTACATCTGTGTCTCTTTTGCTGTCTCGCATACAGGGTCAACATTGCCATCTTTCTAAATTCCATATATATGTGTCAGTATACTGTATTGGTGTTTTTCTTTCTGGCTTACTTCACTCTGTATAATAGGTTCCAGTTTCATCCATCTCATTAGAACAGATTCAAATGAATTCTTTTTAATGGCTGAGTAATACTCCATTGTGTATATGTACCACAGCTTTCTTATCCATTCATCTTTCTTACATGATAGTATACATGTTTCAATGCCATTCTCCCAAATCATCCCGCCCTCTCCCTCTCCCACAGAGTCCAAAAGTCCGTTCTATACATCTGTGTCTCTTTTGCTGTCTCGCATACAGGGTCATCATTGCCCTCTTTCTAAATTCCATATATATGTGTCAGTATACTGTATTGGTGTTTTTCTTTCTGGCTTACTTCACTCTGTATAATCGGTTCCAGTTTCATCCATCTCATTAGAACTGATTCAAATGAATTCTTTTTAATGGCTGAGTAATACTCCATTGTGTATATGGACCACAGCTTTCTTATCCATTCATCTGCTGATGGACATCTAGGTTGTTTCCATGTCCTGGCTATTATAAACAGTGCTGCAATGAACATTGGGGTACATGTGTCTCTTTCAATTCTGGTTTCCTCGGTGTGTATGCCCAGCAGTGGGATTGCTGGGTCATAAGGCAGTTCTATTTGCAGTCTTTTAAGGAATCTCCACACTGTTCTCCATAGTGGCTGTACTAATAATCTTTTAATGTAGCTATCCAATTTTCCCAGCACCACTTATTGGAATTATCTTTTTCCCATTGTTTTCTCACCTCTTTTGTCATAGATTATTGAGCATAAGTGTGTAGGTTTACTTCTGGCCTCTCTACTCTGTTCCATAGATCTATGTGTTTGCTTTTATGCCAATGTCATGCTCCTTTCATTAATGTAGATTTGTTGTATAGTCTGAATAGGGAACGTGATACATCCAGCTATTTTTTTTTTTTTTGCTCCAGTCAGCATTGACAATTGAGTCTTTTGGGGCTTCAAAAAGCTTTTTAGAATCATTTTCTTCTACTTTTGTGAAAGTGTCCTGGGTATATTGATAGTGATTGCATTAAATCTATAGATTGCTTTGGATAAAATGGCCATTTTTAACAACATTAATTCTAATCAAGGAACACAGGATATCTTTCCATTCCTTTTTATCATTTTCAAATTCCTTCATCAGTGTTTATAGTTTTCAGAATATATGTCTTTCACCTTCTTGGTTAAGTTTATTCCCTGGTATTTTATTCCTTTTAGTGTGATCATAAATGAGATTGTTTCCTGAAANAGGATATCTTTCCATTCCTTTTTATCATTTTCAAATTCCTTCATCAGTGTTTATAGTTTTCAGAATATATGTCTTTCACCTTCTTGGTTAAGTTTATTCCCTGGTATTTTATTCCTTTTAGTGTGATCATAAATGAGATTGTTTCCTGAAATTTTTTTTCTGATAGTTCATTATTAGTGTATACAAAAGCAACAGATTTCTGCAAATTAATCACAGAATTCTGCATATTAACATGCCACAGGCTAACTGAGCGTCTTTTCTTCCTACAGCCATGGACACAGCAGAGTCTAGGCCCAACGAACCCCTGTTTAGAGGCAAAAACAGGCGAGATGTCCAAGAGATGCTCAGAGAAGTAGCACTGGCAGTTGAGTACTAGTTGTCAAAGCTGCAGGAACACCTGGGTGTGACTTCTGCCCATGCCTTACAACACCTGGAAGAAAAAGACCTCCAGAAACTGAAATGCCAGTTGCAACATTCCTGGGAGAAAAGGGCCCTGGAGAAACTGCTTAACCTGTCACACTCAAATACTCTTTCAGAGTTACATGAGTCTTGGGTGGAATCATTAAAGAAAAGGCAGAAGGAGGCAGAACAGGCACTGCAGGATCAAAGAGAAAGGATGTCAGAACAGAGGCAACAGGAAGAGGCAGTGAGGGAAAAGGCAGCAGCGCTGAGGCAAACACTGGAGATCCCCAAAGAGTTCTGGCCATCTCCTGAAAAGCCCCCAGGAGAAGTCATGGAAGATAGGCAGAGACAACTCAAGGTCATGGAGGGAGCACTTTCTCACAGGAAAAATCTTCCAGATAGAGAACTGGTGAGACACGCATCTGGAGGATTAGCCCTACAGGGAATTTACAAAACCAGTGACCAAAGGTGTCTCGTAGAGAAGAAAGAGGAGCTGCTCTGTGTCCCCAAGGAGTTTGTACTCCGTGGCCCTAATCAGGGTACACGGGTGGAAATGAAGGAATTTACATCTTCTCAAGAAGAATCCATGTTCACTCAGGCTGTAGAGAAGCTGGGCTTCAGTATAACTGCCTTAGCAAAGGGTAGAGGTTGGGGATTTAGCCTAGAAGCTGGTATGGATCAGAGCATGCATTCAGAATCCAAGAAAATACAACAGTCACATTCTACACACTCTTATTTCTGCTCAACCAAGTTCAGCTATATCCCACTGGCCTCCTGCATCTTTCCCATTGACCAGCTCCAACTTTCCAATGCTGCGCTCCAGGATTTAAAACACATTGAAGACCTTCTGGGTCAGTCAGAAGACCCAGACAAACTACTCTTGCTGAGGCATAGGACTGAAGCCTTCTTCCAGAGGTTTGGGTCTCATGCTGATCAGGGCCCTCTACACCTCGGGGGAATCTACTGGTGGAAAGCCATTTCAGAGGGTTTCCAAAAAGAGCAGCTGGCAGAAGTGAAACAGCAAGCAGCAGAGGCCCTGGATATTTACATAAGCGGCAGTTACAGTGGCTTTGGAGTGAACATTGGTACAGGTCTGGATATGTCAGACTCTCAATCGAAAAAAGCCTCTCAGAGAACAACCTTCCAAAATATCCAAACCAAAGTCAAATTATCTGTGGCCCAGATAGGAGGCCCACCAGAAGCAAATGGCTTTTTTGACTGGAAAGCTGGTCTAGTGGCCAATAATCAAACCTGGTGTGTCGTTGATCGTGGACTTCAGCTGGTACCTGTTTGGGACATTGTCCTCTATAGCCACAGAGACGATTTTAAGGATCCTCTTAAAGTAGCTAACTGCCTGAAAGACAACTATACTGTTCTGACTGAACTCACTGCCCAGATCCAGGAGGGAGAAGAATTCTTGAGTATTGAGAAGGAGGCTAGGATTTTCCTAGAGGACGTGAAATCCTGGGATGTTTTTCATCCTGAAGAACAGCTTAAAAAGCTGATAAATTTCATGCAAAGATTGAGTCAAAAAACTGAAAGCTATAGCATTTGGACTAATATATGCCTCAAAGACGGGGGTCTGCAAAATTTTCTGGTAAACACTGTAAACTTTTGCAAAAACATTTCCATTTATGAAACTAAATTTATTAAATCTCAGTTGAGTAGTCTTTTGGATCCTCACATTTATGCAGTAAGAAATTTTCCTCAGGCTCAATCCATTATGCAGTGGATATTTCAGTCAGAACCAAAGGAAGACAATGTCCATATCACTCAATTTTCTGAATTAATTGAAATATTTAAAAAAGCACAGAATGACCTTAGGGAAGTAAAGGCCAACTCTGAATCCACAGAGTTGGTGGAGGAAGCTCAAAGAAAGCTGACTTATGATGTCAGCTTGTCTCTTGGTTGCTTCTTGAAATACCTCCAAGAAACAGGGAAGCCAGACACACACGTCTTGCTTAAACACAGAATGATCTTAGGGATGTAAAGGCCAATTCCGAATCCACAGAGTTGGTGGAGGAAGCTCAAAGAAAGCTGACTTATGATGTCAGCTTGTCTCTTGGTTGCTTCTTGAAATACCTCCAAGAAACAGGGAAGCCAGACACACACGTCTTGCTACTTTTGATAGCATCTGGTGCAGGATATCATGTGGTTGACAATATATTTCAGTATCTCCTGGGGCATGAGGAGTTAGACTTCCTATTGGATAAAATGCAAACTGTGCAAAATAAATACCAAGAGCTCAAAAATATTTGCAACTACAGGGCTCAGGCATTCCTGGTGCTCACAGGTCTGACAGCAACAGCGGGCATCAAAGCTGTTTCTCGGGAGGAGAAAACACAACGCTTGGCATTGATCAAACATCACATGGGACAATCTTTGACTAAAGAAGTTGTATATGTCCTCACCAAACCTGGTCAACCTTCCAAAATCTCCAAACCGAAGTCCAGTTATCTGTGGCTCAGACAGGTGGCCCACCAGAAGCAAATGGCTTTTTTGCCTGGAAAGCGGGTCTAGTTGCCAATAATCAAACCTGGTGTGTCGTTGATCGTGGACTTCAGCTGGTACCTGTTTGGGACATTGTCCTCTCTAGCCACAGAAGTGATTTTAAGGATCCTCTTAAAGTAGCTAACTGCCTGAAAGACAACTATACTGTTCTGACTGAACTCACTGCCCAGATCCAGGAGGGAGAAGAATTCCTGAGTATTGAGAAGGAGGCTAGGATTTTCCTAGAGGATGTGAAATCCTGGGATGTTTTTGATCCTGAAGAACAGCTTAAAAGGCTGATAAATTTCATGCAAAGATTGAGTCAAAAAACTGAAAGCTATAGCATTTGGACTAATATATGCCTCAAAGACTGGGGTCTGCAGAATTTTCTGGTAAACACCGTAAACCTTTGCAAAAACATTTCCATTTATGAAACTAAATTTATTAAATCTCAGTTGAGTAGTCTTTTGGATCCTCACATTTATGCAGTAAGAAATTTTCCTCAGGCTCAATCCATTATGCAGTGGATATTTCAGTCAGAACCAAAGGAAGACAATGTCCATATCACCCAATTTTCTGAATTAATTGAAATATTTAAAAAAGCACAGAATGACCTTAGGGAAGTAAAGGCCAACTCTGAATCCACAGAGTTGGTGGATCAAGCTCAAAAAAAGCTGACTTATGATGTCAGCTTGTCTCTTGGTTGCTTCTTGAAATACCTCCAAGAAACAGGGAAGACAGACACACACGTCTTGCTACTTTTGATAGCATCTGGTGCAGGATATCATGTGGTTCACAATATATTTCAGTATCTCCTGGGGCATGATGAGTTACACTTCCTACTGGATAAAATGCAAACTGCGCAAAATAAATACCAAGAGCTCAAAAATATTTCCAACTACAGGGCTCAGGCATTCCTGGTACTCACAGGTTTGACAGCAACAGCGGGCATCAAAGCTGTTTCTCAGGAGGAGAAAACACAACGCTTGGCATTGATCAAACATCACATGGGACAATCTTTGACCAAAGAAGTTGTATATGTCCTCACCAAACCTGGAGATCATGATTGGGAAAACCTAGAAAAAGACTTGAAACTACTCATTGATGGGAGTTATGAGGCTGCTGTCTCTTCATTGCAAGTGGAGGAGGTGATAAAAGAATTGCAGAGTGTCTTCCATGAAAAGAAAGAGCACCATGAACCACACGATAACGAAAAGAAAAAGGAGGAAGTCATAGAAAATGGGGCCTTCCAAGACTTACTCCGGCGTCTAGGCCTAGAACATTACTACCCAAGAAAAATGAGCAGAGCCAACTTCCAACTGATCCACAAGACTTCTGTGTACAACACCCAGCCCTGCTCTGAAAGAGAACTTCCCTTCTATTTCCTACAGAAGCTACTGATGCTGGATTATGGGCTGAGATACCTGATCATCAAACATGAAGAAGACACAGAGAACCAAGTCTATTCAAGCTCCTCAAATCAAGAAAAGGAGGCTTTTGATCCATATGAAGATCTACCTGAAGAAAGTGCTAGTCCTACTAAGCCTTCAGCAGCCACTAATGGCAGACCCTATGTTCACCCTATGGATATTCAGATGGCAGTTCTTCACTGTGCAGATGATTTTGCCAGACAGTATATTTTGGACAAACTTTCCATTTGTCAGTTTGCCCTCCCCCTTCTCATACCTAATCCTTGCAATGCTCAAATTGAATTCTCTCTCTGGTCTCTCAGACCAATTCGAAGGAGCTGGCAGCAAGTACGAAAATCAATAAATGAGGAGAAGGACAATTACACGAATCACCAGATGTGTCATGTTTCTGTCCCCATTGTGACCTTTATTAGAGTTGGAACGGGCTTCTCTGCCTCCAAATCGCAGATCATGAACTGTCTTCTGAGTGAACGGAAACATGATGTCTTTTTTCACCGACATTGCAAAGGCAGCAGCAGAGACTGTCTCTTGATGGGAGGAGTGGTGGAAGTCGCCTGGTACTGTCCTGGGGGGGAAGAGCAGGACAGATTTGACAACTGCTTGACCTTTACCAATCTTCACGGAGATGCAAAGGAATATGACAAGCAACTCGCCTTTTTGCAGGAAGTCTCCTCCATAATTGTGGTCCTCATGTCAACTTCTGATGACAATAAAGGAAACCGAAAAATAGTCAGTGACATGTGTCAGTCATCAAAACCTTTAATCTTTTTGCTTGATGATAAAGGAAAAATCACAGTCAATAAATCTAGCTCAAGAGTGAGAATTGGGATCAGGAACAGAAATGAAGCAGAATTAGTAGGGGAGCTCACAACTACAATCAGACGTTTGCTGAAGCTCTCTCACACTACACTCAGCTTGGAGAACTGTGCCCATATTGCTCGCAAGCAAGGAATGCTTATTGATGAAGACCAGAGAGATTGCAAGGAAGCCAAAGAAAAGGCTGAGGCTCTAATGTCCCTATTGAGAGAAATGGAAATACCTCAGGTCAAGGAAAACTTACTACCTCTTCAGGGAAAACTGTGGCAATTTTGGTGTAAAAAGGACAAAGAACTCTATCATCTGAGAGAAAAGGGGAATCGCAGCATTGAACAACACAAAAGTGAAACTGAGACAGAAAAACAAATGATACGACATGAACAGTTGAGAAAAGCCTTTCCTCTCAACGCTTTAATGCGTTCTGTCCTTGAAATTCTCCAAAATCATTCAGAAACTCACACCAAACTCTACTTCCTCCAATGGCTGAATGCAGCTTTGGACAACCTGACTGCAGGACACTTGGAAAACCTAAATGAGAAGAAAAAGGCATTGGTTCAAAAAAAAAAGCAAGAGGCCACAAAGAGTAGCTCTCTGAAAGACTGGCAAAAAGAGATAGAAGCTATTTCCAGAGAGATTAATGACTGTACCTTGGGAATTGAGCACATTCTCAGAGAAGCAGGCCAGATCTATGAAGCTCTGGAAGAAGCTTCACCCATGAAAGATACCCTATTTCTCTCCCTTCCCCACATTGCTGCAGAGCTGATGATATCTGGTGTTCCCATTGAGCTGATGGATGGGGATGTTTCATATGTGCCCCTGAGGTGGGTGGCAGCCGTTTTTGACAAGCTCTCTGAGAAACTTGGAAACAAGCGGCTCTTTGTTCTCTCTGTCCTTGGCCTGCAGAGTTCAGGGAAGTCCACCCTGCTGAATGCCCTTTTTGGGCTGCAGTTCACTGTCAGTGCTGGGAGGTGTACCCGGGGGGCCTACATGCAGCTTCTGAAAGTGGAGGAGACAGTCACAGCTGAACTTGGCTTTGACTTTGTGCTTGTTGTGGACACAGAGGGACTTCGAGCCCCAGAACTCAGCAACAGGTCCCAGAATCATGACAATGAGTTGGCAACCTTTGTCATCGGACTTGGAAGCTTGACTCTGATCAATATTTTTGGGGAAAATCCATCAGAAATGCAAGATATTCTACAAATAGTTGTCCAAGCTTTTCTGAGGATGAAACAAGTAAAAATCTCTCCCAGTTGCCTCTTTGTCCATCAGAATGTGGGGGAAGTTACAGCTAAAGACCAAAATATGGAAGGAAGAAGGCAGCTTGAGGAGAAATTGGATAAAATGGCAGCAATAGCAGCTGAAGAAGAGCAGTGCTCCGATGTAACCTGCTTTAGTGATGTCATTAAGTTTGACGTCAATACCCACGTCTACTACTTTGCTCACCTCTGGGATGGCAATCCCCCAATGGCCCCACCCAATCCTCGCTACAGCCACAATGTTCAGGAACTCAAAAGCAGAATTCTTATGACTACCCAATTTTGATGTCAATACCCACGTCTACTACTTTGCTCACCTCTGGGATGGCAATCCCCCAATGGCCGTACCCAATCCTCGCTACAGCCACAATGTTCAGGAACTCAAAAGCAGAATTCTTGTGACTGCCCAACAGGAATCTAGGGGAAGCATCATGAAGATATCAGATGTAAAATTCCGAGTTCAAGATTTGTGGAGAGCCCTACTGAATGAGAACTTTATTTTCAGCTTCAGGAACACTCAAGAAGTCATGGCCATGAGCAAACTGGAAAACATGTATAACTCCTGGACATGGGAGCTGAGGAGTCATGTGCAGAGATTACAGGACCAGCTGATCATCCAGATTCAGAATGGAAAAATCCAGACACTCGAAACATATACCCTGGAGGCTCAAGTTACAAAGATATATGAACCCATCAAGAAAGAACTTGAAAAATATTTTAATGAAGACCCAGATAGTGAAGTGCTGGTTCAGTGGAAAGGAAAATTTGAAAACAAACTCACAACCCTTAAAGAGGCACTAATTTTTGATGTCCAAAGAAAAGCCAAAGAACTTATTCATTTAAAAAAAAATCAAGAAAACCTGGATAACAAAAAGTCAGGTTATGAAAAGGAATTATTGGGAAAAAGCCAGAAGTTGGCTTTATCACTAAATGGCACCGAATTGAGTGAGGAAGAGCTCCATGAGAAATTCAACCCACTTTGGAAAAAATGGGTCTATGATGTGTCCTCAAGTCTCCCTCCAGCTGTAGAGCCTGAAATTGAAGTGGATGCTGAAAGCATCCTTTTTGATTATTTCAAGAAGGAAAAAGACATGGCAAGCATACTGGAGAACTATTTTGGAGAAAAGTTTGAAATCAACTATGACAGACATATTAAGATGAACAGGAACTTTTGGAGTTTCTCTACAAAGACAATAGAGCCCCAGGATATATACTCCATAAATATGACTACTGACTGCATTATTTCAAAAGTTAATGAAACTGTTAACAAAATATCTCAGCAAAAGCGTGATTACAATCCAACTTATTTCCATGAAATCCTGAGAATAATACATGAGGAGGTGAAGTCTGCACCCACTCAGAAAAGATACACATTTACAAAAAAATATGAAATAGACTTATCATTGTGTTTATTCCAAAGAGCATCACTGAAGTTTAAGGAGATGCATGAGGCATTCAAGAAGGCTAATGATCCTGTTAACTATCTGCAAAGCAAGAAAGATGATTTCTTCATGAGCTTTAAGATCTCTTGTCAAGGAGCAACTTCAATTAAAACATTTGTTGATTTTCTGTGGAAGAAACTCACACCTGCTGTCTCCAGCACCATAAGGAAAAACATGGCCCTCAAAATTGCTGGGGACATTCGAACCACCTGCCGGGCATTCAATGAAAACAGAGCTAACCTGGAGAAACACATTCTCATCTCTCTGGCAGAAGAGGAAAATTTTGATAACTACTGGCAGTACCTTCATAATCCAGAATCATTTTTTAAGAATTACATTGAAAACCATGTTAAAAGATATTTTTCTGACACAGGAAGTGAAAAAATAAAGACTTTTCTACAAATGAGTTTAGATGACATCAAGAATGCCATCCTCTCGGCTATACATGCATCTACACCAAGAGCTAAAGATAAAAGCAGCACAGTGTCTGAGTGGTTAGATTTGTTCTGTGATGACCTGGGGAGTACCTTGATCTTTCCACGAAAAGACTTGATAAGCATTGAACACCAGGAGATAAAAGATATCGAGTTTATCAAAGAGGCCATGAGTAAAGCTTTGGATCCAGAAATGAAGAAGGTAGAACAGAACTGTTTGTCTAAACTTGTAGAAGAAATGATTCCTGAAATCCAGAAAATGCTCTCTGAACATCTCTGTGGCTGCTGGAAACAGTGCCCCTTCTGTAAAGCAATTTGTACAAATACAATCCCTACCCATGAAGGAGACCACAGTGTTCCCTTCCATCGTCCACAGGCTCTCAGTGGATGGCGGTGGCATCAAACAGACCATTTTTTCATTGATTTCTGTACTAGTGCAGTAGCAAGTGACTGTAATTTTATTTTGAATGATGGCAGGAGGATCCCATATAAGACCTATCGAGAAGCAGGAGGGGAATATGCCACATGGAGCATCACCCCAGACACATCCATGCAGCCATACTGGAAATGGTTTGTCTGTCACTTCAGATCAAAGCTAGAAGAAAAATATCACCAAAGATTTATCAATAAAGGTGAAATTCCTGATGCCTGGAAGAAAATCACAAAACAGGATGTGCTTGATGACTTGAAAAAACATTAACACTCAATGACCAGATAAAGGTTCCAGCATCTAAACAAAGAAGGCACATTACCAGAACAAGCCTAAAATACCATCCACTCAGAATGAAAACTTTCCTTATATCAATTTTTCCCAAATGAAACATCTAAAACTAAATCAATCATAGCAAGAGTTGAAGATTTCTTGAGTAAGAACCTTATTTTTCTTTGCCTCAATTCCTTCTTTTTTAAAAACAGCTGATATATCTGAAGTGAAGTCGTGTCCGACTCTTTGTGACCCTGTGGACTGTGCCCACCAAGCTTCTCCATCCATGGGATTCTCCAGACAAGAATACTGGAGTGGGTTGCCATTTCCTTCTCCAGGGGATCTTCCCGACCCAGGGATCAAACCCAGGATTGGAGGGATCTTTCCCACATTGGAGGCAGACGCTTTAACTTCTGAGCCACCAGGGAAGCAATAGAATAAAGTGCATTTAATATACCAACTGTGTATTTTATATTATTATTCTGAATGTTTTTATTTTTAAATATATAATGTTATATAAAGCTTCAAGAAAGTCATTTTCATAGAAGGAAATTAAAACCATTGCAGATGGCTACAAAATCTACAGAATAACTATACAAATATTTTGATCAATATACAGTTATTGACTGAAAGTTACAAATTCTTTTCATTTCTAAGTGCATTTTTTCACTCTATGAAATTGTGGAGAAGATTTATTAATGCTTGAATGCAAAAACATTCATAGGAAATTCAAGATTTCCACTTCTCAAATATAATGCCATTTAGAGCTATTTTATTATAGGAAAAAAAAAAAAAAAAAAAACTTGACCAGGATAGAGCCTGCATCAATTCAAGAAACAATATTAAACAAATATGAAAAATAGAACTTAAATAACTTTTTCTAATTTAACCATTTTCTCTTCTTCCTGGGCACTTTGGCACTTGCCTGTGCATGGTTTTTTTTTTTTTTTTTTTTGGTATGTTATTTTTTTTAGTCTTATCTAATTGACCATCCATTATTTTTCATTGTCTGCAATTTACACTTAGCCTCAAGACTTTGCTTGGGACATATCTTTTTTGTTGTTGTTCCCTTTAATGCAGGTACCTTTCCAAGAATATAGACATTTTACAAGGTGCTGTAATATATCATAATTGACAAGGTCTTAATTCACAAAAATCAGCACATTATGTCAATTCATTTTGTACTTAAACTTTCATTTCAAAGAATAAAATAATGCCATTTGCAGCAACTTTGGATACAACTATAGATTACCATACTAAGTGAAGTAAGTCAAAAAGAGAAAGACAAATATGATACAACATACGTGTGAAGTCTAAAATATGGCACAAACAAACCTATCTACCAAACAGAAACAGACTCATAGACACTGAGAGTAGACTTGTGGTTGCCAAGGGGGAAGAGGGCAGAAGGAGAGGGATGAACTGAGAATTTGAGGCTGATATATGCAAACTATTGCTTTTAGAATGGATGAACAGCAAGGTCCTCCTGGATGAACAGCACAGGGAACTGTATATAGTCTCCTGGGATAAACCATAAAGGAAAAGAAGATTTTACAAAGAATGTCTATATGTGTAAAACTGCTTCACTTTGCTGTACAGCATAGATTGGCACAACATTGTAAATCAACTACACTTCAATAGAAAAAAAGCAATATAAACTCTCTTTTTTAAAGATATGAATTATGTAATCTTTTCTAATGTATTTTACTGCTTTTTAATGCAGCCTAAAAAATAGTATAATAGCAGTAACAGAAAAAAAAAGTCAAGTTACAGTTAGTGGTGTGTGTTAGTGTCTTTAGCTCATTGTAAAGTTATTGAATGACCAAATCACCTTTGAAAGGCAGTTGGTACTGAGAAATATCATGGGTTTCTGGCTTCTTATCCAGCTATTGGAACCCATCTTATATGCAGAAGCAAGTAGTTTCTGTAAAGCCTTATTGATGTCTTGAAGATGAAAGTACTTAGTATTTTTGCCATCAGTTCAGTTCAGTTCAGTCACTCAGTCTTAAATAACTTTTTCTAATTTAACGGTTTTCTCTTCTTCCTGGCACTTTGGCACTTGCCTGTGCATGTTTTTTTAAAAAGGTAAAGAAAAAAATCACAAGAGTTTAGGTATGCAAAGCCTAGAGCTCTGTATAAGTTTGAGAAGGACCCATTTATGGAACAAGATTTATGACCAGGGAAAAAGGGCCATTTTAATCAAGGCTGTGAACCAGATCAGGGCTTCCCTTGTAGCTCAGTCAGTAAAGAGTCTGCCTGCAATGCAGGAGACNCAAAGCCTAGAGCTCTGTACAAGTCTGAGAAGGACCCATTTATGGAACAAGATTTATGACCAGGGAAAAAGGGCCATTTTAATCAAGGCTGTGAACCAGATCGGGGCTTCCCTTGTAGCTCAATTGGTAAAGCGTCTGCCTGCAATGCAGGAGGACCAGGTTTGATTCCAGGGTTGGGAAGATTCCCTGGAGAAGGAAATAGCAACCCACTCTAGTATTCTTGCCTGGAGAATCCCATGGACAGAGTGGCCTGGCTAGCTACAGTCCATGGGGTCACAAGAGTCGGACATGTCTTAGTCACTAAACCATAATGATAATTCAATAAGAAATGTTTCTGTGTTTTAAACTGTAATAAAATGCTTATCTCCAATCAAGCACCTTTGTGACTTTTCACATTATTTGAGCTATACAGTCATGATCAGAAATAAAAAGGAGAATATGCTGAGCCAACCAAGGACCTGAGAAGGGAGGAAATCTCCACTCTACAAACCTATACCTTCTGAAACAATGACTTATGCTAGGTACTCAAAGCTAATGATCTGAAGGAATCCTGATGCAAAGAAAAAGTCACTCATGTCTGACATAGGGCCATTCATTGGTTTTCCTTTGAGAGTACAATCTCTACCCCTCCACAGCCTGTATAAAAACATACAATACAAAGATGAACAAAGGACTTGGATCTTTGGAGCTGGGAGACAGGAGTGCTCACTCTGCTATCTTTGTGCCCCAAGCATACTCTTCAATTTCAGGTCAAATGACCATGTCTCCTGAAGAAATCATGAAACAGAAAAACTGTATAGAAAGCAGATGTTCTTGACTAGATGGATTTTCCTTTTGTTCTTTAAAAATAGTCTCACTGAGAGTTGAAGGAGCCTCTGAATAGGATAAAGTTGAAATAATGATAAAAACAGAACCTGTGCACAATACAGTACCTGTCTCAGACATCACTGCATCCTTGATAGCTGTGCAATGTTGACATCTGTTCAAAAATATGAAAATATTTGTTCAGTAAGTCCATTAAAACTTTTAACTAACAAGCATTATAATTAATTTTTATTTTCAGGCAAAATTCTTGTGTATAAACAAATAATTTTTTTACCAATGCCTCAGGCATTTAAGTAGAGTGATTACTAAATGCAATTCTGAGACAGTGTCAAGAGTTCCCTACAAAATGGCTAGACATAAGTTGGAAATGAGGGTAGATGGAAACATATGAATGTGGTTTTCTGTGTTAGTAGTGGAGAGTAAAGTGCCATCAAGGTGGGGTCAGGATCAAAGTGTCAATGGGTTGAGGTCAGTGAGGGAGACCTTAGGAACACTGGAGTAGGCTGATAAGAGTTCATAGGAATGAGAATTATATAGTCATCAAAAGTGGGAAATGCCGGGCCCAGTGTAGGTCACAGGGATTAGAGATGGCCAGCGTTATAAGGTCATTGAAGGTAAGGTTCACATAATCAGTAGAAAGTCTCTCAGAGTCACTGAAAATGTGGATCATGGAAACAAAGGAATCGGGGGGCGCCATATCAATAGACACAGGGAATTTCCAGAGTGATTTAAGCAAGACAGGACAAATCCTGCAGGAATGGGGCTAGGAGAGTGATGGATTCTAGCACAAGATAAAGAACACAAATACAATGTGAGTTGCTTCTCAGATGGCACCAATGGTGAAGAACTCACTTGCCGATGCAGGAGATAAAAGAGATGGCGAAGTTCAATCCCTAGGTTGGGAAGCTCCCCTGGAGAAGGAAATGGCAACCCACTCCAGTATTCTTGCCTGGAAAAATTCCATACACCGAGGAGCCTGATGGGCCACACTCAATGAAGCCGCAAAGAGTTGGGCATGACCGAGCACCAGCACATGCTTTAAAAAAGATGGAAATTTGCACTAAGAAAATTTTCACTTTAGGTCTCTAAGTGAATGAAGTGTACTTCAGACTATTACGGACTAATTATTTCTGTCATCTCTAAATCCATAAGGATTTAAGACAGACTTACATGTCTTTTCATTTGGAGGAGATATCAAGATTAAGGCAAAAGGAGAAGAGGGCAGCAGAGGATGAGATGTTTAGACAGCATCACTGAGTTTGAGCAACCTCCTGGAAACAGCAATAATAGTAGTTAACATGGAGGCTGGGGCTGTCTGCTCATGATCACTAGTGTCCTCTACTCCTGAATAAGATGCTGAATTTCTCCAAGGTCCATGGGATACAGATTGGATCCTCTGCCCAACAGAGTTTCCTCACCCCTTCCACTGCTCATCCCTCCCTTGGCTCACCCTGCCCACCCCTCCCACCACCCACTTCAGCAGAGACAACTGGAAATATACTGCCAGAAGCAGGAATGAGGGGAAAGTCAAAGAGCTTACCCTGGGATGTCAGCAAAACAGGTCAGCAAACAGTACACTATCAGGCCATTAAGTGTATGGGGGCATTCTGAAGACTCCACAAAAGCACAACCACAAGCAGCAGCTATTGTATATTCAACAACTAAAAGAAAAATCACACATAGCACCACAGCTACCCTTCAGCTCTCATCCCTCAAACCAAATAATGAGAGGAGGAGGAAAGGAAGTAAATGAGAAAATGAAAACAGGCCATGACACACTTCAGTTCAGTTTACTCCCTCCTATTCAATGAAATTGTAAATCATGCCTGAACTTGATGGAGTTGGTGAAAAGTGGTCAAACAGCCAGCTTAGGATTTAATGAGAGATGGAAGTTTTGATAGTAGATAGGACTAAACTTTTTAATGCCTAAGACTTTAGATATTCTAATACCAAAAGTGACTAGAAAAGTCACTTTTCCAAGAATATTACCAGGAATGGGGGAGGGGAGAACCAAAATAACACGATGGCAAGCAAGGGCAGAGATAAATAAAGGAATATTCCAATTATACACCACTGAGTCCTGCTCATTCAGTGAACAGGTTACACATAGATGAAGAAAAATGAGGAAGAGGGGCAAGAGGAGAAATAAACTGGCAACACAGATGAGTCTCTTCTGGAAAAGGAAGGGGCTGCTTCCAGGAGATGTTTTCAATTACTTCTCATTATTAACCAGTACAATATTGTGATATAATAATAAAGATATATCCAGTTCTTGTCCAGGTTGCTGGAGCAGAGCTCCTAGAATTCTTGGAACTTCATGAGTTATAGGGAGGAGAGGAGCCTCTTTTGTTACTCCTAAAAAGTCCCTGTCAAGAATACTTGAGTTTATGTTAATGAGGTGACTCTGCATGAGCCTTCTGGACAGTTTCAGGATGGACTTTGCTTGCCAAAGAAACCATGTGATTAGAGGGTTGGAACTTTCAGCTCCAAATCCCCTCAGATCTCCAAGAGGGAAATAGGATAGAGACTGAGTTAATTCAGAGTTGCCAATGATTTAATCATGCTTATGTCATGGGACCTCCATAAAACCGTAAAGGAAAGGGTTTGCAGAGCTTCTAGAGTGGTGAACACCCCCACATGCAGAAAGGTGGTGTACCCCAACCTCCACATTCACAGAAGCCGTTGTGTTCAGGACACTTCCACACCTCATATTATGTGCCTCTTAATCAGGTTCTTCATGCATATATTTTCTAACATCCTTTATAAGGATACATAACTATATATCCTATATATATTTAGCTGTAAATAAGAAAAGTTCTTGATTTCCATGTGCAGTCATAGCAAATTATCAAACTAGAAGAGAGGGTCACGGGAATCCCAAACTTCAAGACAAGTCAGATAATTTGTGGGTAACCTCCGTACCTCATATTATTTGCCTTTTAATCAACTTCTTCATTTATGTATTTTCTAACACCTTTTATAAGGATACATAACTATATATCCTATACATCAGATCAGTTCAGTTCAGTCACTCAGTTGTGTCCAACTCTTTGAGACCCCATGAATTGCAGCATGCCAGGCCTCCCTGTCCATCACCAACTCCTGGAGTTCACCCAAACTCATGTCCATCGAGTCAGTGATGCCATCCAGCCATCTCATCCTCTGTCATCCCCTTCTCCTCCTGCCCCCAATCCCTCCCAGCATCACAGTCTTTTCCAATGAGTCAACTCTTCGCATGAGGTGGCCAAAGTATTGGAGTTTCAGCTTTAGCATCCTTCCAAAGACCACCCAGGACTGATCTCCTTCAAAATGGACTGGTTGGATCTCCATGCAGTCCAAGAGACTCTCAAGATTATATACTTAGCTGTAAATAAGAAAAGTCCCTGATTTCCATGTGTTGTCATAGCAAATTATCAAACTAGAAGAGAGGGTCATGGGAATCCCAAATTTTAAGACAAGTCAGATAAATTGTGGGTAACTAGGGACCCAGTATTTGCAATTGCTATCTGAAGTGGGTGGGGGGCAGTCTTGTGGGGCTGAGCCCTTAACCAGTGAGGTCAGAACTAACTCCAGGTAGTTAGTGTCAGAACTGAATCAAATTGTAGGACACACAGCTTATATCTGTACAGAATTTGAGAACTGTTTGGTAGGGAAAACCCACATTTTTATTGTCAGAACTGTTCTGTGGTTGGGAAAATATCTTTTTAATTATAACTAGACTTACACTGAAGAAAGTAGGGAAACCCACTAAGCAATTCAGGTAAGACCTAAATCAAATCCCCTACAATTATACAGTGGAAGTGACAAATAGATTCAAGGGATTAGATCTGATGTGCCTCAAGAACTATGGATGGAGGTTTGTGACACTGTACACCAGGCAGTGATCAAGACCAGCCCCAAGAAAAAGAAATACAAAAAAGCAAAACAGTTGTCTGAGGAGGCCTTTCAAATAGCTGAGAAAAGAACAGCAGCTAAAGGCGAAGGAGAAAAGGAAAGATACATCCATTTGAATGCAAAGTTCCAAAGAATAGCAGGGAGAGATGAGAAAGCCTTCCTAAGTGATCAGTGCAAAAAATAGAGAAAAACAATAGAATGGGAAAGACTAGAGATCTCTTTAAGAAAATTAGAGACACCAAGAGAACACTTCAAGCAAAGATGGGCACAACAAAGGACAGAAAGGGTATAGACCTAACAGAAGCAGATGATATTAAGAAGAGGTGGCAAGAATACACAGAAGTACTAGACATAAAAGATCTTAATGACCCAGATAACCAGGATGGTGTGATCATGCACCTAGAACCAGACATCCTAGAGTGCTAAGTTAAGTAGACCTTAGAACAAAGCTAGCGGAGGTGACAGAATTTCAGCTGAGCTATTTCAAACCCTAAGACATGATGCTGTTAAAGTGCTGCACTCATTGTGCCAGCAAATGTGGAAAACTCAGCAGTGGCCACAGTACTGGAAAAGGTCAGTTTTCATTCCAATCCCAAAGAAAGGCAATCCCAAAGAATGCTCAAACTACTGTACATAGGACTCATCTCCCATGTTAGCAAAGAAATGCTCAAAATTCTCCAAGCTAAGCTTTAACATTACACGAACCAACAACTTCCAGAGGTTCAAGATGGATAGAAAAGACAGAGGAACCAGAGATCAAATTGCCAACATCTGCCGGATCATAGAAAAAGCAAGGGGATTCTAGAAAAACATCTACTTCTTCTTCATCTACTATGCTAAAGGCTTTAACTCTGTGGATCACAACAAACTGTGGAAAATTCTTAAAGAGATGGGGAAAACAAACCCCCTTACCTGCCTCCCGAGAAACCTGTACGCAGGTCAGGAAGCAACAGTGAGAACGGGACATGGAACAATGGACTGTTTCAAAATTGGGAAAGGAGTATGTCAAGGCTGTATTGTCACCCTGCTTATTTCACTTATATGCAAGGTACATCATGTGAAATGCTGGGCTGGATGAAGCATACGCTGGAATCAAGATTACTGGGAGCAATATCAATAACCTCAGAAAAGCAGATGACACCACCCTTATGGCAGGAAGTGAAGAGGAACTAAAGAGCCTCTTGATGAAAGTGAAAGAGGAGAGTGAACAAGTTGGTTTAAAACTCAACATTCAAAAAAAAGGAAGATCATGGCATTTGGCCCCAGAACTTCATGGCAAATAGATGTGGAAACAATGGAAACGGCGACAGACTTTATTTTCCTAGGCTTCGAAATCACTGTGGATGGTGACTGCAGCCATGAAATTAAAAGATGCTGGATCCTTGGAAGAAAAGTTATGACAAACCTAAACAGCATTTAAAAAAAAAAAAAGCAAAGACACTACTTTGCCAACAAAGGTCTTATAGTCAAAGCTATGGTTTTTCCAGTAGTCATAAATGGATGTGAGAAAGTGAAGAAGTGAAAGTGAAGTCATTCAGTTGTGTCTGACTCTTTGCAATCCCATGGACTATAGCCCACCAAGCTTCTCTGTCCATGGGATTATTCAGGCAAGAGTACTGGAATGGGTTGCCATTTCCTTCTCCAGGGGGTATTCCTTACCCAGCGATCGAACCCAGGTCTCCCGCATTGCAGACAGACGTTTTACCCTCTGAGCCACCAGGGAAGCCCAGTATTATGGATGTGAGACCTGAACCATAAAGAAGGCTGAGCGCCGAAGAATTGATGCTTTTGAACTGTGGTGTTGGAGAAGACACTTGAGAGTCCCTTGGACTGCAAGGAGATCAAACCAGTCAACCCTCAGTTCAGTACAGCTCAGTTCACTCACTCAGTCGTGTCCAACTCTTTGAGACCCCATGAACTGCAGCACGCCAGGCCTCCCTATCCATCATCAACTCCCGGAGTTCACTCAAACTCACGTTCATCCAGTCGGTGATGCCATCCAGCCACCTCATCCTCTGTCATCCCCTTTTCCTCCTGCCCCCAATCCCTCCTAGCATCAGAGTCTTTTCCAATGAGTCAACTCTTCGCATCAGGTGGCCAAAGTACTGGAGTTTCAGCTTTAGCATCATTCCTTCCAAAGAACACTCAGGACCGACCTCCTTCAGAATGGACTGGTTGGATCTCCTTGCAGTCCAAGGGACTCTCAAGAGTCTTCTCCAACACCACAGCTCAAAAGCATCAATTCTTCGGCACTCAGCTTTCTTCACAGTCCAAATCTCACATCCATACATGATTACTGGAAAAACTATAGCCTTGACTAGACGGACCTTTGTTGGCAAGTTCAAGTCTCTGCTTTTGAATATGCTATCTAGGGTGGTCATAACTTTCCTTCCAAGGAGTAAGCATCTTTTAATTCCATGGCTGCAATCACCATCTGCAGTGATTTTGGAGCCCCCCAAAATAAGGTCTGACACTATTTACACTGTTTCCCCATCTATTTCCTATGACGTGATGGGACCAGTTGCCATGATCTTCGTTTTCTGAATGTTGAGCTTTAAGCCAACTTGTTCACTTTCCTCTTTCACTTTCATCAAGAGGCTCTTTAGTTCCTCTTCACTTTCTGCCATAAGGGTGGTGTCATCTGCACGTCTGAGGTTATTGATATTTCTCCCGGCAAACTTGATTCCAGCTTGTGTTTCTTCCAGCCCAGTATTTCTCATGATGTACCCTGCATATAAGTTAAATAAGCAGGGTGACAATATACAGCCTTGATGTACTCCTTTCCTGATTTGGAACCAGTCTGGTGTTCCATGTCCAGTTCTAACTGTTGCTTCTTGACCTGCATACAGATTTCTTAGGAGGCAGGTGAGGTGATCAACCCTGGGATTTCTTTGGAAGGAATGATGCTAAAGCTGAAACTCCAGTACTTTGGCCACCTCATGTGAAGAG
>SJYT01074768.1:43569-66684 GCA_006410635.1 Cephalophus harveyi | reverse complement strand
TAAATAGGCAGGGTGACAATATACAGCCTTGATGTACTCCTTTTCTATTTGGAACCAGTCTGTTGTTCCATGTCCAGTTCTAACTGCTGCTTCCTGACCTGCATACAGATTTCTCAAGAGGCAGGTTACGTGGTCTGGTGTTCCCATCTCTTTCAGAATTTTCCACAATTTGTTATGATCCACATAGTCAAAGGCTTTGGCATAGTCAATAAAGCAGAAATAGATGTTTCTCTAGAACTCTCTTGCTTTTTCGATGATCCAGTGGATGTTGGCAATTTGATCTCTGGTTCCTCTGCCTTTTCTAAACCCAGCTTGAACATCTGGAAGTTCACGGTTCACGTATTGCAGAAGCCTGACTTGGAGAACTTTGAGCATTACTTTACTAGCATGTGAGGTGAGTGCAATTGTGTGGTAGTTTGAGCATTCTTTGGCATTGCCTTTCTTTGCAACTGGAATGAAAACTGACCTTTTCCAGTCCTGTGGCCACTGCTGAGTTTTCCAAATTTGCTGGCATATTGAGTGCAGCACTTTCACAGCATCATCTTTCAGGATTTGAAATAGCTCAACTGGAATTCCATCACCTCCACTAGCTTTGTTCCTAGTGATGCTTTCTAAGGCCCACTTGACTTCACATTCCAGGATGTCTGGCTCTAGGTGAGTGATCACACCATTATGATTATCTGGGTCATGAAGATCTTTTTTGTACAGTTCTTCTGTGTATTCTTGCCACCTCTTCTTAGTATCTTCTGCTTCGGTTAAGTCCATACCATTTCTGTCCTTTATAGCGCCCATCTTTGCATGAAATGTTCCCTTGGTATCTCTAATTTTCTTGAAGAGATCTCTAGTCTTTCCCATTCTATTGTTTTCCTCTATTTCTTTGCACCGATCACTGAGGAAGGCTTTCTTATCTCTCCTTGCTACTCTTTGGAACTCTGCATTCACATGGGTATATCTTTCCTTTTCTCCTTTGTTTTTCGCTTCTCTTCTTTTCACAGCTACTTGTAAGGCCTTCTCAGACAGCCATTTTTCTTTTTTTGGCATTTCTTTTCCTTGGGGATAGTCTTGATCCCTGACTAAATTACAGAGCTAATGGCAGAAGCATTTCTGCATACCCTCTCCAGGTCTCTAGACCTGGTCTTATTAGGCTGTCACTGCCTGCAATTTAATATCTGAAACACTGAAAAAGCATGGGTCAGTGAGAGGTTTTTTTTGTTTTGCTTTGTTGTAATTTTTTAAAAGGCGAGGGGCAGTGCTATTTTTAAACCTAGGTCCAACAAATGGCTCTTCTTCACAGGACCACAGCTACTTCATTTCAGACCAACTTACCTTCATACTAGGGCAAAACATAAGCTAGTGAGCACGCACAGTCAGTCGCATCTGACTCTCTGTGACCCCATGGACTGTAGCCCACCAGGCTCCTCTGTCCATGGAATTTTCAGGCAAGAGTACTGGAGTGGGTTGTCATTTCCTTCTCCAGGGGATCTTCCCCACCCAGGGATCAAACCCACGTCTCCTGTGTGCCAGTCATATTCTTTAACACTGTGCCACCTGGGAAGCCCTAATATATAGAACTGCATGAATTACATTACATCACAATTCAGCACACCGGTTTGTCCATGACTCAGGTGTTATCATTTACCATTGTGGACAATCAACTGCTGAATAAGGTCTGCTGCTAAATTAATGAACAATAGGAAAACTAACAGTTTGAACTGACGGCCAATAGCGTGTCTCCCAGTGCCTCTCTTTCCCATTTCAAAAGCAGAAGCAGAGAATGGTGCACTGCCCACTCCCAAAAAATTGAGAAAACACAAACCCTCATTTGTGCTAAATTTGTACATCATTAATTTCCTTTTCTCAAAAATTGGTGTATTTTTACATGATAGCTTAGGCTGCAGGACAAAGATTTCATAGGGGAGTTCCTCTCCACTTTGGCTTCATACATTGGACAGCAAGTGTGAACAAGGTTGCTAGATATCCTTGCTTATCTGCAAAAAAAAAAAAAAAACCTTAATCTCTTGGCTTGAAAAATAAAACACACCTACAAAAAAATTATCTTTGCACACATCAGCTGTGTTCCTAATAACCTTATACATAATCATTTTTATTGCTCACTCACTCAGTCACTTCAGTTGTGTCGGACTCTGGAACCCTATGGACTGTAGCCCGCCAGGCTCCTCTGTCCATGGGGATTCTCCAGGCAAGAATACTGGAGTGGGTTGCCATGCCCTCCTCCAGGCGATCTTTCTGACTCAGGGATCAAACCCACGTCTCTTTGCATCTCCTACATTGGCAGGGAGGTTCTTTACCACTAACACCACCTACTTGCTTTTAAATATGTCTTACAGACTCCAGAGCACATTGATATCTAATGGAACTCTGATGAAATCTTGTGATAATATAGGTATTTCTCCCATAACCATATGTTATACAACTTAAAGTTTCAGAGAATTCTACTTTCAGCATGACATGTGAGAAGTTCCATGGGCCCACTTCCCAGTGAAACTCTGAAAATTATTTTTTAAAACAATCATTTAACGTCTCTGGAAGTTGCCCTAGGAGCATACAGCAAATAAAGAAACGCTAAAAATCTAAAACTCAGTAAGAACAGTAAGAGTCTGAAATATTTAAACTAACACTCCCTCCTCCATACTCCTAGTTCAGCAAGACAGTACTGCATTCCAGACTGGTATAGCCAAGAACCCTCTCCCCACAGCTCCCAATCAGAAAACCATTTTCCCAGGAGGGGCAAGACGTCAGCCTTATTTGTCCTGCTGCTGCCTATCTGTTGCTGACTACAGAAGACGTTGAAAATTTAAACAGACTTATAAAAAGTAGAAAGACTTAAGTAGTAATCAAAAAACTACCTACAAAAAAAAGACCAGGCTCAAAGAAAGAAAGGGAGGAAAGACTAAGCTCAGATGGTAAATTCCACCAAATGTTTTTTTAAAATTAACACCAATTGTTCACTAATCTCTCCAAAAAATAAAAGAGGAGGGGTCACTTCCCAATTCATTCTATGAAACTAGTGTTACACTGATAACAAAACTAGACAAATAGAAGAAAAGAAAACTATGGACCAGTGTCTCTTACAAATGTGTATGGAAAAATCTTCAACACAACACCAGCAATGTGAATCAAGCAACATATGATTAGAATTAAACACCATGGCCAAGTGTAATTTACCCCCAGGAAAGCGATGTTAGTTTAACACCCAAAATTATTTAAGAAAATATACCAAAACAATAAAGTAAAATTAAAAAAACACCTGATCGTATAAACAGAGTCAGAAAAAGCATTTGACAAAATCCAAAACTCTTCAATTGTAAAAACTCTTGATGGAAGAAATTTTCACATATGAGATATGGGGAAGTCATTCTGGCTTAAAATATAATTAAATTTAAACTTTACATGAACTAGAGCAGCCTGTCAAATAGCCTGTCTTATAACCTGTCAAATATGCATGGTAGGTCTGCTTTAATCATTAAAGAAAAGAGAGCATTTAAAAATCAAAATGGAGTAACTGTGATTCAGACATCCAAAATGGAGCCAGATGGCCATGGTGGATGTATTTTATTCATGTTACTGCATCACTGAGAACTTAGACTATCTGAACTGTATCAAACTCAAAAATACATGCAGAAGTTTTCAAAACAATGTCTGCTAACAGCTACCAGCTGCAACCTTATAATCTCAAAGTCTTGCCTCATAACTATGCAACCATTTCAAACCCCAATAAATCCTTGCTTAACAAGCATCCTTCCAAGCTCCAATCCTAATTCTTCACAAACAACTTACATAACTTTGTGGTTATAAAGTCGTAACTTCTTGAATCTGTGTCTCCCAGGCTGTAGCCCTTAGTCTGGCTCAAATAAAGCTCTTCTATTCTTATTATAGATTGTTTATTGATTATTAGCACCTATGTTTTCGACATACTAGGATAGAAAGGAACTTCCTCAAACAGAAAGAGAATACTTACATACAAAACTCATAGTTTATACCATACTTAATGGTGAATGACTGATGCTCTCTCTCTAATATCAGACACAAGTCTAGGATGTCCTTCTTAACCACTTCATTTCACTATTATATTAGAGGCTGTAAATTAGCCAATTAAGTGGAAAAAAATTAAAAGCTTACAGATTGGAAAGGAAGAAGTAAAACTATCTTTACTTACAGATGACATGATCTTGTATATAGAAAATCCTCAAGAATTCAGTAAAAACAAACAAACAAAAACTATTAGAGCTAGTAAACAAGTCAGTAAGGTTGAAGGATCCAAGATCAACATAACAGAAATCAACTGTATTTCTATGTACTAGCAATGAACAATCTTAAAATAAGAAACAACTGCATTTACAATAGCATCCAAAGAATAAAACACTTAGGAAGGAGTAAAAATAACAAAAGACATATAAAATATATACTCTGAAAACTACAAAATATAGTCAAAAGAAAAAAATATCTAAACAGGAAAACACACCATGTTCATGGTTCTGAAGCGTTAACATTATTAAGATGGCAATACTTCCCTAATTGATCTCCACATTCAATGCAATCCCTACCAGATTTCCACATGGCTTCTTTGTACAAATTGACAGGCTTCTGATGAAATTCTTATAGAATTACCAGGGACTCAGAATGGTCAAAATAATCTTCTAAAAGAAGAACAAAATTGGAGAACTCATATTTCCCCCATTTCCAAAATTACTACAAAGCAACAGGAATCAGGACAGTATGGTACTGGCATATGAGTAGACATAGACAAATGAAAAAGAAGTGAGAGTTCAGAAATAAACTCATGCTTATAGGAGCCTTACTCATAATACCCAAAAGGTGGAAATGACCCAATTGCCCACCAATTAATGAATATATAAAAGCAAAGTAGCATAGCCATACAGTAGAATATTAGTCAGTGATGAAAGGAATGGAGTAACTAATATATGCTGCAACATGGATGAAACTTGAAAACATTACTTCAAGAGAAAGAAGCCAATCACAAAAGACCACATGTTATATGATTCCATTTATATAAAATGTACAGAATACACAAATCCATAGAGACAAAGTAAATTGGTGGTTTCTTAGGTTTGAAGGACAGGAGAAGACCGGAAAGCTATAAGCTCAGGGTACAAGGTTTCTTTCTGAGGTGATAAAAATATTCTAAGATTTATTGTCATGCAACTGATGGCTTCACATATCTGTGAATAGATTAAAAAAATTGAATTGTATACATTAAATGGTTTAATTGTATGGCATGTGAATTATATTTCAATAAAGCTGCTATTTTTTAAAGAGTACATAGTGATGAACACATGGGAGATTGCTTTACTGTTATTTGTGTTTCTGTTTATGTTTAAAATTTCCCATAAGAAAAATAATAAAATAATATTTACTCTTTTTAATAATTGAGTGCCTTTATTTTTATTTTTCATTTTCTAAAATCAGTTCAGTTCAGTTCAGTCGCTCAGTGTTTTATTTTTATTTTTTGGCTGCACTGGATCTTATTTGTGGCACGTAGGAGCTTTGAACTTAATTGCAGTATGTGGGATCTTTACTTGCAGCGTATGAGATCTAGTTCCCTAAGCAGGTATCGAACCCAAGCCCCCTGCACTGGGAGCATGGAGTCCTGGTCACTGGATCAAAAGGAAGTCCCAAAGTTTCACCTTTTTTAAATTAGGATACTCCTGTATTTTGGGCACATTTACCACTCTATCAGAAGAACAATAGGTTGGCAAATTAAATTCAGAAGATTAGCAAAATAAATTCTACCCTTTCTCCTAGAAGGACATCCTACCCCATTGACAGAGAAAAAAATTAACCATAAATTAAAACTCATATAAAATGTTAATTCATTTTCCAAGTTCAAAAACATACAGGTCTTGACTTTAACATATTAAGGTAAGCAGTTGGATGGCAGAGGTCTATTACTGGCAGGAAAGGAAGAAGGGAACAATGGTAATAAGGCATTTTCAGCTATGAAATCTGGCTTTTTTGTTACAAAAACAAATTTAAAATATTCCAAGTAACAAAAGTTTAATATGCATAAATTGATTTTATTTGTCTTCAATAAAAGTAAGAAATAAGAATTTGCATTTTATCCCCTATTCATTCAGTGTTAATTTCCAGCTCCTTAATGATTTTCTATTTTTTTCCTGTTGTGTTTAGTCACTTAGTTGTGTTCAACTCTTCGCGACTCTTTAGACTGTAGCCAACCAGGCTCCTCTGTCCATGAGATTTTTCAGGCTAGAATTTTTGAATGGGCTGCCATTTTCCTCCTCCAGGGGATATTCCTGACCCAGAGATAGAACCTGCATCTCCTTTGTATTCTGCATAGTAGGCAGATTCTTTACCCATTGAGTTATCAGGGAAGCCCTTTTCTGTTTTTAAATAAAGGTAAAATAAAAACCAAATATCAGGTTTTTCATAGCTATCATCTCCCTTCACTAGAAAATAATAGCTAACATTTACTAAGCATTTACCAAGGTCCCAGGTACCATTCTAAGAGCTTTGCAAGTATTCTAATCTTCATAATAAAACTACAAAGTAAACCACAGATACTATTTTATAGGTATTCTTGAACAAAGAGAGGTTAAGAAGCCTGCCCCAGTGATCACAACTATCAATAGCAAGAAGTTGGAAGTAACACCCAAAACCAGACTATCTACTGATGAATAAGTGCAGCCACCTCACAACAATTAAAAAGCTATAACTCTGTTAACATTAATTCTAATCACTGTGAGTTCAGACTTCAGGAAAGTATCTCCCATATTTAATTAAAATTTTAAAGGATGATTAGAAAATAATAATTAGAAGGTTTTAACAGATGCATATTATAAATAGCTACAAAAGACTGATTTTTTAGACCTTATTAGAATAAGAACTCATCTCTTTATCCCTTAATCTCCAGAAATTCTCTTCCACAATTCTCTTTCTTTTTTGTTTTTAATACTTATATATATGCTATCTCTCACACCAAGTTTACTCAGATTTAGTTTTCATTTAAGACGTGGGTGTTTTAATACCTCATTTGCTTAGTCCTAAAGTATGGAAGGATGGCTAGATAAACAGCTGTGGCAATAATAACCCCAAGAATCTTCTGGAAGGAACACGTGGGTGAGATGGGAGATGCTGAAATTAGGAGGCTAAGACATTGACACTACTGCTTTTCATTTCAGGAGCTTTATTTTCTCCATGTCATGCTAGTGCTGCCTCGAATTTTGGAAAACACTGGTCAGGTCTTCCAGTCCAGGCAAAATGACAAATGCACAGAGTTAGAAGAATGTTGCTTTTGAAGATAATATTATCAAATGCTAGAATTTGATAATAGATAATATCTAATAGATAATAGATAATAGATAATTTGATAATGCTAGACTCAATGCTAAAATTTTAATAAAAGCCACAAAAGAGGAAAGATCACAGGAGAGGGAGTTGGACAGACCTCAACTGTATGACCTTAGACAAGCCCCTCTTCCTCTAGATTCCCAGTTGTTCTGGGAAGATGGGAGAATAAAATAGCCTAACACATGTAACTACTTACCCCAATGCCCAATCCATAGGAAGCATTCAATAAATGTCAGATAAGTATCAGTAGTAACCTCGAAGTAGTAATAGCAGTAGTGCTGGTGGTGGTTATGGTATGTTCCGAGCAAGACAAAATTACAAATGTGAATGTGAACGATGGTCCCTCTGGAACGAAGATTTAAACTGAAGTTGAAAAGAATGATAGTAACTTTTCATTAATCAGCAAGAATGCTTTGTGTTTCAATAATTTTTGAGAAATTCCTTATCCTGAGGGATAAGATCTGCTACAAACTTCAAAAGTTGCAAAGCTTTAAAAATTACTATATCCTATTGATACTGGATTTTTTTTGTCCCTTCAAAGAAGGTTTCCATCCAGAAGTCTCACCAAAAACATAAGTGTGCGGTTGTAATTTAAGAACAACAGTTACTCATAATTACAGAAAATGAAAAATTCCTTAAACTTATAACTTGTAAATCATCTGCAGAATTTACAAAGTTTCTTTCATATATTATTCTAAATAATAGTTCAATCTATTCACCAAAAAATCTTCAACAAATAATCTCTTTACGTATTTGCACCAAATACAAATACATAAAGAAGTTAGAAAAATCTCTCCCTCTCTGAATACTCACAGACTTTAGCTAAGACTCATCCTTTTCCCTCCAGCATCCTCAAATTGTGGATGTCTGTGATACAGTTTCATTTTTAAAGTAAAAGTGAGATGGATGTGGGGGGGCGGGGCGCAGGCAGGAAAGATCGTCAAAATCGGAGTCAATTGCAGGGCATTGAACTGGGGAAGAGAGAGAGATCACTTCAGTTCATCTAAACTGCTGTGGTCTGCAGTGTCAAGAGAGAAGGAGAAGGAATAATCCTATTGTAATTAGGAATTAAGGGGTATTAGTACATGCATCCTACTTCAGTCACAGGCTGGGAACTGCTTTGACCATTTGTTCAGAAGACTTGTTGAAGTGTCACAGGAGAATGCTTGTGCACCATGTGACACTCCTGAATGGAATCTTTAAAAATTCGTATCACCCTTTCTCGACATTCACAGGATCACACACATACACACAGTGTTCTGGTTGTTTTCTTTTGAATGCAAACATATTCCATAAGAAACCTGTTATCCTCTATCTCCCAAAACCATTACATGGCATCAGAGAATCAATCTGATCAAAAAATATATATATAATAAAATAAAACACGGAAAGGGCATTCATGAATCCGATGTTTAATTCTAGACATACTTCCTTACCTGATGCTGAACCAGGTGGGTCCTGCCCCACCGTCCTTCGCGGTCTCTACAGACTTCCCTTTAAGAATGTCTGCCAGGGTCCCAGGGCTGGAACGACGAGCAAGATCGGACGTCGCAGAGAAAAGCAATCCTTACTACTCCTTCTCGTTCTCCTGATCCAACTTGTTCCACGACCCAGGCAAAGAGAGCGTCTCACCAGGTAGCACCACCAGCTCCACGGAGTTGGAGTGATCCCATCAAGTAGCTCTCCCGCATCCTCTCTCTGTCACCCTCAGAGACGAGCAGAAAAAACGATATCAGTCTCGTGGCAGAGATCAGGCAGGAGAGAACAGAGAAAAATAATGCTGCTCACAAAGAGGAGGAAATGATGAAGGAGGCAGTGAGTGGGATGTAGCAGAAAAAGGACAGCAGCGGCGGAAGGGACACCTCCCGATTCAAGCCTAACTCCAAGCCATCTTCGCCCTGTTGTCATAGCACTTTCCAACGAACGCTACTGCGCAAGTCAGATAGCCGAGTCCCAATGCCTTCTGGGGGTTGTAGTCCTGAGTGTCTCCGGAGCGCGGAAGACGGAGGATTTTTCTTGATTGTTGGAATCAGATTTCTACTGGGCGGAGCTGGAGCGAACCATTGCCTACTCTCATTAGCAGTGAGACAGAATTAATTCGATTCCCGTTTTCTGTCCTCAGACAAGGCTAGACGCGGGTTCTGAGGAAACCCGCCTCCCGCCTCCGGCGCGGACGAAGCCACGCCCAGCAATCCAGGCTCCGTCCCCGCCGCACGTGGGTGGGGCTTTCCCCGGCGGGGCGGGGCTCGGGCGCGGCGGGGCGGGGCGGGGCGAAGTGAGGCGGGGTTGGTGGCGGGGTCCCAGTGGGTTTCAGGGCTAGAGCATCCCACTCAGCGACCTCTTCTGAACCCGGAGGCGCACGAGGCCCGGTCCATGGAAGAAGCAACCTTGGTAAGGGTGAGCGCAAGTGTGTGCGCCCTGGTGGCTGGGGTGCTGCTGGCCCAGTACATGTTCACCTTAAGAAGGAAGGAATACGTATTGTGCGTATTCTGGAACTACCCAGAATTTTCTGCTCAATAAGAACAACCCTGGAAAAACACTACCTGATTTCTTTCCTTGGTTCTCCTCTTCTTGATTGTGTAGACCAACTTCTTCCTGCAACGCGATTACATTTCCTTTGTAAATCACAGCTTCCAAAGCCTATGTCATTTCTCTTGACTGTATTTGAATGTCTTAAAAGACATCATATATGTCACTCATTGGCCCAGATAACTTCCACTGTTGCGGAATGCAAGGGTGTGTGCCTTTAGCACAGTGAAACTGAAACCATTAGTCTTTCAGTCGTATCCAACTCTTTGTGACCCCATGAGCTGTAGCCTGCCAGGTTCCTCTGTCCATGGGATTTCCCAGGCAAGAATATTGGAGTGGGTTGCCATTTCCTTCTCCAGAGGATCTTTTGGACCCAGGGATTGAACCCCGGTCTCCTGCAGTGCAGGCAGATAGGCCAGACTCAAATGTCGGAGCTCAGAGCAGAGAAAGTTTTATTACAATGCCATTCAAGGAGAATGGGTCAAAGGTGCTCAAAAAAAAAAAAAGATAAAATAAAAAACCCTGAACTCCTCAAAATGTTTCAGCAAAAGGCAATTTTAAAGGCAAAGTTGGGGGGAGGTGTCCCAAGGTATGTAATTAGCTCCTGTGCAATGGGGACTGGGGCTCATGATAATCAAGTAGTTAATTTCTTCCATTTTGTGGCAGTTTTTAGCATCTGAAAAACTCAGGAAAGATGCATGAGATATATTATCTGAGTACTTCAAACAGGAGCTTTGGCAGAGGATATGGGGGAGAGATCTATCCTGGGAAGGCTCCATAAGGTCATGATCAGTTACACATGAATGGCTGAATCTACATTCATTCAACAATTCTTATTGGCTTCATTGTTAGAGGAAAAGATAATTTCCAAGTTCCAGGGCATGCTAAGTCACTTCAGTCGTATCCGACTCTGTGCGACCCCAGAGAGGGCAGCCCACCAGGCTCCCCCATCCCTGGGATTCTCCAGGCAAGAACACTGGAGTGGGATGCCATTTCCTTCTCCAACGCATGAAAGCGAAAAGTGAAAGTGAAGTCGCTCAGTCGTGTCCGACCCTCAGCGCGACCCCTTGGACTGCAGCCTTCCAGGCTCCTCCTTCCCTGGGATTTTCGAGGCAAGAGTACTGGAGTGGGGTGCCACTGCCTTCTCCAGGGCATATGTCAGTATAATTTCAGATGTCTATGCATAGCTTCTGTGTTTGTATCTTCCTGAACATATCTGAAGAAGTTCTTCACATTTTGTGGCATTAACAGTTTGAATATTTCAGCAAGTATTTCCCTTATGATGTTATTTTTACTTCCTCTGCAGTTTCTTCCATTATTTCAGTTTAGTTCAGTTCAGTTCAGTCGCTCAGTCGTGTCCGACTCTTTGAGACCCCATGAATCGCAGCACGCCAGGCCTCCCTGTTCATCACCATCTCTCGGAGTTCACTCAGACTCACATCCATCGAGTCAGTGATGCCATCCAGCCATCTCATCCTCGGTCGTCCCCTTCTCCTCTTGCCCCCAATCCCTCCCAGCATCAGAGTTTTTTCCAATGAGTCAACTCTTCGCATGAGGTGGCCAAAGTACTGGAGTTTCAGCCTCAGCATCATTCCCTCCAAAGAAATCCCAGGGTTGATCTCCTTCAGAATGGACTGGTTGGATCTCCTTGCAGTCCAAGGGACTCTCAAGAGTCTTCTCCAACACCACAGTTCAAAAGCATCAATTCTTCGGCGCTCAGCCTTTTTCACAGTCCAACTCTCACATCCATACATGACCACAGGAAAAACCATAGCCTTGACTAGACGGACCTTAGTTGGCAAAGTAATGTGTCTGCTTTTGAAAATGCTATCTAGGTTGGACATAACTTTTCTTCCAAGGAGTAAGCATCTTCTAATTTCATGGCTGCAGTCACCATCTGCAGTGATTATGGAGCCCAAAAAAATACTGAAAAAATTATATATCACATACAGTTTCAAAGCACAACCTAGTTAAGCACCTAACGCTTTTGCATCCTGGTTCTGGAGAAGGAAAAGGCAACCCACTCCAGTACTCTTGCCTGGAAAATCCCATGGACAGAGAAGCCTGGTAGGTTACAGTCAATTGGGTCGAAAAGAGTGGGACACGACTGAGCAACTTCACTTTCACTTTCCGTGACCTACTAGTTGTTTCCTTGTGCAAGTCACTGAGCTCTCTG
The DNA here is from genome assembly GCA_006410635.1 of Cephalophus harveyi. NCBI lineage: Eukaryota > Metazoa > Chordata > Mammalia > Artiodactyla > Bovidae > Cephalophus > Cephalophus harveyi. The sequence goes on along the minus strand of SJYT01074768.1, from coordinate 54,632 downwards.
GGCCTTTTTATCACTAAATAAAGATAATACACATGGGTGGTAACAGCCCTTGTTATAATTTTTTAGTTAAATGAACTATTATACTATTAAGAGCTTGGTTCAATGACTACATAAAGAGTGCACAGTATATTCCGGCTTTTCATTTCCAGAACCCAAATCTTACCTGAATTCAATATATTACACCAACTATACAATGCATGGATCATCGAAAAAGCAAGAGAGTTCCAGAAAAACATCTACTTCTGTTTAATTGAATATACCAAAGCCTTTGACTGTGTGGATCACAACAAACTGTGGAAAATTCTTAGAGAGATGGGACTACCAGACCACCTTACCTGCCTCCTGAAAAATCTGTATGCTGGTCAAGAAGCAACAGTTAGAACTGGACATGGAACAACAGACTGGTTCCAAATTGGGAAAGGAGTACATTAAGGCTGTATAGTGTCACCCTGCTTATTTAACATATACACAGTGTACATCATGAGAAATGCCAGGCTGCACAAGCTGGAATCAAGATTGCTGGGAGAAATATCAATAACCTCAGATATGCAGATGACACCACCCTTATGGCAGAAAGTGAAGAACTAAAAAACCTCTTGATGAAAGGAGAGTGAAAAAGTTGGCTTAAAACTCAACATTCAGAAAACTAAGATCATGGCATCCAGTCCCATCGCTTCATGGTAAATAGATGGGGAAGCAGTGGAAGCAATAGCTGACTATTTTTTTGGGCTCCAGAATCATTGCAGATGGTGATTGCAGCCATGAAATTAAAAGATGCTTGCTCCTTGGAAGAAAAGCTATGACCAACCTCAGTTCAGTTCAGTCGCTCAGTCATGTCCGACTTTTGCCACCCCATGAATCACAGCATGCCAGGCCTCCCTGTCCATCACCAACTCCCAGAGTTCACTCAGATTCGCGTCCATCGAGTCCGTGATGCCATCCAGCCACCTCATCCCTGTCGTCCCCTTCTCCTCCTGCCCCCAGTCCCTTAGCATTCTTTGGCATTGCCTTTCTTTGGGATTGGAATGAAAACTGACCTTTTCCAGTCCTGTGGCCACTGCTGAGTTTTCCAAATTTGCTGGCATATTGAGTGCAGCACTTTGACAGCATCATCTTTCAGGATTTGAATAGCTCAACTGGAATTCCATCACCTCCACTAGCTTTGTTCCTAGTGATGCTTTCTAAGGCCCACTTGACTTCACATTCCTAGACAGCATATTAAAAAGCAGAGACGTTACTTTGCCAACAAAGGTCCGTCTAGTCAAAGCTATGGTTTTTCCCATAGTCATGTATGGATGTAAGAGTTGGACCATGAAGAAGGCTGAGCACGGAATAATTGATACTTTTGAACTGGTGTTGGAGAAGACTTTGGGGAGTCCCTCAGACTGCAGAGATCCAACCAGTCTATCCTAATGGGAATCAGTCCGGAATATTCATTGGAAGGACTGATGCTGAAGCTGAAACTCCAATACTTTGGCCACCTGATGCGAAGAACTTATTCGTTGGAAAAGACCCTGATGCTGGGAAAGACTGAGGGCAGAAGAAGGGGACGACAGAGAATGAGATGGTTGGATGGCATCACCAACTGGATGGACATGAATTTGAGCAAGCTCTGGGAGTTGGTAAAGGACAGAGAAGCCTGGCGTGTGCTGCAGTTCATGGGGTCGCAAAGAGCAGGACACAACTGAGCAACTGAACTGAACTGATACATCGCATGGCTCACAGGTTTTGGAAAACTGAAAAATTTCTATGGAAGCCTCTCTTTCTTCAAAAACTGAGTGCATCCTACTAATGGGTAACGAGCAGCTCCTGTGTGCCTAGCCACGGGGGATACGAAATGGACTTGCACAGGTTTCCTGGCCTCCCTGGTTGGAGATGGCGAGGAAGTTGCCCGACTCCGAGAGGGGCCCAGCCACTCCAGAACTGGCCCAACTCCACACGGCGTCCTTAGTGCCGCGACTCCTGGCCGCCGCCAGGGGGCGAGCTCTGGCCTCCGGCACCAGCCAACCTGAAGACGGGGCTCCGATCAACGACTCGAGGCCGCGCCGGCCATTCCGCGGTGCAGGTTGCAGCCGGCCGCGGAGAGGGCACCCGACCCGGCCCGGCGCGGCGGGACGCGGAGCCGCAGCGGGAGGGGGCGCTGCTGGGCCAGGAGAGCGCGGCGCAGAGGAAGTACCGTCTTCGCCGCGCGGCCGGGCAGCCTCAGCCTCAGCCGCGCCGCGCGGGGCTGCGATGTCGTCCCGGCCCGGGCGCGACGATGCGGGCGCCGGGGGCGCGCGGCGGCCCCGGGAGCCCCCGGAGCAAGAGCTGCAGCGGCGCCGGGAGCTGAAGCGGCGGCGGCAGGACGCGCAGCAGCTGCAGCAGCTCAAGCACCTGGAGTCCTTGTGAGTCCGTCACGCCCGTCTCCGTGTCCGACTGATACTAGGAATGGGTCGGGGCCCGGGTCGCGCGGCGGGGTCCGCTCGGGGTCGGCGCTTTAGACGGGATCCTTGGACACCTGGGGGTGGGCCGGTGTGCCCCTCGGACCCCGGCGAGCCGAGAGCCGGTTTTGATCCCGGGCGGCGGGACCCTAGACTCCCGGCGGCTGGCGGGAGGGAGAAGGCTCCTCCCTCGAGCCTCGTCCGGGACGAGAGCGGCGGCGGCGGGCGCTTCCCCCGCAGGAAGCGGCGGTTTCAGTCCTCGTGCGGCGGCGGCGGTGCTCGGTCAGTATTCGGGGACTGAATCCAGAAGTGCAGCTGAGCGCCCTGGTCCTTCCCGCTCTCAGGTCGGGGGGCGCAGTGTAAACTGGTTAAAATCCCCATCCTTTTCATTTTTGCTGTTAATAAGGAAAGAGAAAGCCCAGACCCGTAATGTTCGTGCGGTGACGAAGACAAGTAAAGTGGGGTGAGGGCCTGGCTCCTAACTACTCGGGAGGAGCTGTCTGGTAGAAGAGAGCGTAGACTTGTACTTTCTGGTCCTTAGGATTTTTCACCAGGGTTAAGGATGAAAAGCTACTAAGCTTTCATGAGGTCAGTTCCAGCTCAAAAAGAATTAGGACCTGAGTCAGCATGGCCTGACTTGGGAGGCAGTGTGCCCCCCAAGCTCCCGAGGGTTGGAGGAGAGTCCAGATGACCACTAAGAGAAGGGTGGGTTGTAAAGGAGATTTAAATATAAGGTGGAAAGTTGGATTAATGACGCTTTCGATTCCCTTCTGTTTTTTTCCTTCTATAATCAGCTTTAGAGGTCAAACTTAGATTCTAAGTTTGATGTTCGATGAATTATTTGACTTATTTGTTTCAGGCACTTCTCACTGCCTACCTTCTCATGATTGCTGAGACAATGATGTAAGAAAAGGCTCCCAAAGAGTTAATCCTTCATTACTAACCTTTGGGAGCTTTGACACATGCTTTCTTGGAGCCTGGCCTCCTGTGGCTCTTAAGCTGAATGTCACTTCATTTGAACAACTGGGTATAAACAGAATTAGCCTTTTAGGTATGCTACAAAGCCTTTTGGATATGGTATCTCCAAAGCAAACTGTTGAAATATTTTCCAGTGGAAAGCTGTGGCATGTCACAGGCCTGACCTCTTTTAGTAATAATGGAGAGTGTGAGAGTGAAATTCACTCAGTTGAGTCCAACTCTTTGCGACCCCATGCACTGTTCATGGAATTCTCCAGGCCAGAACACTGGAGTGGGTAGCTGTTCCCTTCTCCAGGGAATCTTCCCAACCCAGGGTTCGAACCCAGGTCTCCTGTATTACAGGCAGATTCTTTACCATCTGAGCCACCAGGGAAGCCCATAATGGAGGAATAATAGAAATGTGTATAAATTGGGCAGGTGATACAGTCTGTCAGCAGCCATTCATAGTAACATTAATGCTATGTCTTTAGGGTTTTCTACTTCAAAAACCAAAACATCTCTTTTATCAGGACAGTTCTAAAGAGTGTCAAAAGACAAAACTGCCACACTTTGCAATTTGACGTCCTTTGTTCAAGGAAAAAACAATCCACAGATTGAGGAAGTACAGTGTTTCATCTGCAGTGGAACACTCTTCCCAGTTATTTTGGACAGGAGCAAGTTTTACAGGGCGTTTCAAGAGGCAACTTGAAAATAGGGCACGATTGGCTAGGGAGTCAGGGATTTCTTTACAAAACTTGCACGTCCTCCTATCTAGGGTAAGCTAAACTAAGCTAGGTAGCCCTGGGCTGAAGGATTGTGATTGGTATATACTAGGTTTCCTTGACGCAAGGCATTCCCCATTAGGGCAGGCTGACTTAGGTTTAGATTTGAACTGGGCCACTCCATTTTGGGGGTCCCAAGCTACGGAGGACCTTTGTCCAGAGTTACATGGAGGTTTTGTAAGAGCAGTTTCAACCTTTTTGGCTTTTCTAGATTTCTTTAGGAGTACCCTGATACCCTCAGTTCTTGCATATGGTTCTGAGCACTGTGCCGGGCATGGTGATTGTTGAGTGGTTACTTCTGCAGGGAGTAAGTTTCTAAACTGAGCTTTCGGTATCACCTAAAAGTTTAGTTTCATCCTCCTGTTCTTTTCTTTGGTAGGAGGAAATAGCAAGTTGGTTAGAGCAAGAGTGAGGATATGGTTCCTGAAACAAACAAATGACATTGAAATGTTTAAAACAAAAATGCTTCCTATGTAACTCTACAACAGAAATGAGCTAACAGCCTATTAGTGGCCCCTTTTTGCCCCTAAGTCCTTTGGTTTCTCTCTCAGAAATTGATTAGCCTGGACTTATGGCAACATAGGTGTGAGGAAGATGACATTAATTTCATTTTTCTTTTGTAACTAAAAAAACATTGTTTGAGGCAGTGTGTTTACACGTAAATAAATGTAAGTGAAAAAAAAGCTCCCTCCCTCAGGTGACATCTTATGTATATGTATACTCTCCCTTTTCCCGTACACACAAAGAACCATACCAAACACTCTGTCCTGTACGCTGCTGCTTTCTTGTTTTAACTTAAACTATTTTGGCCTAGTTTTAGGATAATCCGTATCTATTTGACTATTAGATAAGTGATTAGCCATTTTAGAATTTATTAATGTTTTCCTGATGACGTTTTCCGTCATAAAATTCAGAAAATTAATCATCTCTAAATTCACCTTCTGCGTGCAGCAACTTTGGGACTCCCCAGTTTCCAAGTTGTTGGAGTCAAGATAGCATTTTAAACCAGTCATAGCACCTCGAGGCCCTCTCTCAGGAAAATTCCATTAGAGAGGCATTGAAAAGACCTGAGCTGTTCAGTTATCCTGCCTCTTTTCCTAACTACATTCTTTTTTAAGAAGGGGGTTATATTCATTAGGCAGTCACCTTTAAAAGCCAGACACCCACACTCTGCATTGCATAGTCTAGAATGTGTCAGAGCTTGAAACTGAACATAATTACACCTGAAAGGAATACAGTGTTATATGTTAATTCCATTTCAATTTTTAAAATTAGTTGGGTTTTTTTTTTTAAATGAACAGGAGCAGTGCGTGCTGCTTTTGTAGATTTGGCACCAGAAGCCTTTTCCCCAAGTTCCAGCAAAATAATAAAACGTGGAAATGAGTTGGGAGCATAGGCCTGATTTGCGTCCTCAGAACCCGAGGGTCTGAGAGCTATATTGGTGGAAGGGAAAGTACATTTGCACACAGTCATCTGCTTCTCTAGCAGTAGTTGAGTGCCACTGATTGCCCTACATCCTTGAGTCCAGAGGGGTCAGTAGGGCATAAAGGGCAGTCAGAGAGCTGAGGAGCAGGTGGCAGTGTGCTCTGCAAACACCGCAGGCCAGTGGAGAGATCTTGAATCCAGAGCTGGGGCAAGGGGTGGGATGGGGAGCCTCTGGGGTGGATCACCCTCACCTCCTTCCGCTATAGCAGACCCTTCCCTCTGGCTTAGCCCCCTCCCCTTTGTACAGTCCCCATCCTTCTTAGAGCACTCACACCACCACCCCCATGAGCCTCAGCGTTATGGAAGTTATGGTAGGTAAATCACCCACAAGTGGAATGACAGATTGGAACCATAATTAGCTCAAGTCTCTTTTTCCCTCTCATTTTCCCTGCAGTCTCTTGATTTCCCTTCCTCTAAATATAAAATCATTGTCCTAAGAAACCAAGTTAGTTATTATTTGGTCAATTTAAGTGCTGCATCCCAGCAGGATGGGATACAGCATCAGTTTATTCATATTAACATAACATCTCTGACTGCGGACATATTTTATTAACTTTTTAAAAGTTATAGTGTAGTTTTAGTTTTTACTAAAAATAACCTTTTTTATTTTGGCCTGTAGTTGCTTTTTGGTGATTGAAATGTGTTATGTTCCTATGAACATGATTGATGACCAGTGTTTTTTTTTTCCTTCTAGTTATGAAAAACCTCCTCCTGGGTTTATCAAGGTCAGTGTCAAGTTTGTATTTTTGGTTTTCCTCTGAGACAGATTTGACCGGAGCTCAGACTCAACCACTTGCTATGAAAGCAGCTGCTCACGGCGTGAAGCTGCTTCGCGGCGCCCTGTCTCTTCTCTGCAGAGGGCAGGCAGTCCGTGCCCTTGGCGCTTGTCACAGTTTGCGCCTTTGCAGAAGTTTAACCTGCCTCGTGTCAGTCCCTAAGACCAATGCAGGCCCCCTGGGGGTCCTCGTACCCGCTCCCCTTCTTTCTGTCTCCCTTGCGACTGCGTCTTCTCAAAGCTCTGCTGCCCCATGTTCCTTCTCTGCTGCTCCTCTGCTGCTTTCTTGAATGTCATCAGTTCAGAGAACAGTGGACTCTGAGGACACGTGACTCCATCCAGCCAGCCCCTCCTGGTGCAGAGCCCCTCCTCCAGCACCCGGCCACAGTGTCAGTGTTTCTCTGGGAGTGAGACTTAGAGGACTTAAGGCCAAAGTCACCTTTCCTGTTTGGTAGCTTTTAACTTAAAAAGAAATTTTTTAGAAAACATTCTTCTATTATAAATTTAATATTCATGGAAACATGAAAAAAATCATAATGTAAAAAACAGCACCTTAATTATACAGTGCAGTTATTTGGTGGTGAAAATGCATCTCACAAATACAGGATGTATGAGATTATAAAACGTAACAGTGGTCTTCAAGGTCTAATAATCTATTTTACTCTGACACATTGTTTTTATTGTTCCAGGAAACCATATTTGTTTAATTCTATCTTCTGCTTCATTCCACAAACCTTCTAAGTTAGCAGAAAATTTTTTGTGATCTTAGAATCTAATTTTTGTGATCTAGAATTAGAATTTAGAGCTCACAGATCATCCCTGTATAAACACCAGTGACTTTTCTCTAAGAACAGCTACTTTATTTTTGTGGTAGGCTAGCTCTTCTGGAATAGTTACTTCTGTTTTCTTTCTCAGTTATAATCTGTCTTTCTAGCTCTTCAGAGGATACCGTGATGACATAGAGGTCTCCAGCCCATGAGCAAGCCAGGCAGTGCTGTGTTCTCAAGCAGGTGGGAGGAAAGCTCTGGCGCTTTTTTTTGCCATAGAGCTTACACACTGTTTCCTTTTTCAGGAAGATGAGACTAAGCCAGAAGACTGTATACCAGATGTCCCAGGCAATGAACATGCCAGGGAATTTCTGGCCCACGCACCAACCAAAGGACTTTGGATGCCACTCGGGAAAGAAGTCAAAGTCATGCAGTGTGAGTGTGGAAGGGTTTCAAGTAACACCCTCAATTCACGCAAGTTATAGACCACTGTTTACAAACAAGTTCACTCCTTTTAATTCATTCTCACACCATGCTGCTGAAGTCAGGGCATGATCTCTAGGCGATAGATGAGGAAGACGCCTTGCACATGTTAGTCAGTGTCTGGGGTAAGCGGCAGAGCAGCGCCTTGACTCCAGGGCTTCTGGCTGCAAGGGCGGTGGTCTCCCACAGGACTGTAGCTGCTTGCAGAGTCTATGCTTCAGTAATCCTCCTGTAACAGAAAGGAGGTTCCATGTAGAAATGCCATGGGTAAGGATGCATTGGGGTCACCTGGGGTCTCCTTGGGTCTCACCTCAGCGGGTCCTCATTAGTGGTGTTAAGGTCTATCCAGATGACCTGAGAGGGGCTGTGGGCCACACAGGGTGGGTCTGGACCAGGTGGAGCTGTGTGCACACCATCCACCACACCAGCATAAGATGGCATTTGAAGAAGGGGTACTGCTGCCTTTAAAGACATTTGTTTGTACAAAGATCCTTCATGCACACAATTAAAATAGCAGTTCTTCTCCCTTTCCTGCATTCTCCTCACCTCAACCTCTTTTAAAAAGGTTGTTTTTAAGTTTATCCCCATGTATCTAGATAACAGGATTACATTCCTGACCCTTGATTTTTCAGATTTCCTTATTATCTGCTCATTTCTAACTATAGGAGACCAGAACTCAGCTCCTTTTTCCTTCCTCCATTCCATCTCATACACATGCCCTACTTATCTCATTTCCCTAATAATAGTTATATCATAAATTTAATTAAATACATCCATTGTGTTTATAATTTTCAGAGTTGAATCACGTATTAAACTGATTATATTTCCTTTTTAAAAATTAAGTTTAAAAATCACTCCCCTCTTTGATGGGGTAGTTAGTTGTGCTTCACTTTCCATTTTATTGTTCTTTTCATTGACATGCAAATTAAAAGTGTTTAGTCTGGACCAGAACCAGTTTTACATGAAGTTAATGAAGCTTAAGCTTTACGACCCCTTCCTTGCACCTTCGAAAGGCCTTTGGAGTTCCAACAGTAGTCCTGTCTTTCTCCAAAATTTACCAAGTCAGGATTCTCCGTGACCCCAAAAGAGCCCTTCTTCTCTTTAATTTATGTTAGCTTCAGACTTCACAAAACTTATATCCATCCCAGATGGAAAAAAACATGCACACATAACCCTATTGTCATTGATTTCCATGATCCTAGTGTTATCTAAAGCAGAGCTTCTCAAACTTGGGGTGGGCCTGATACTCTCTATTTCTGACAAGCTCCCAGGTGATGCCAGTCTTGCTGGTCCACTGACCGACCACACTTTGAGTAACAAGCATTGCCTCTCCTTTAGTAGAGGTTTTGATCACAGATCATATGGATCCTTCTTGATAGCGCACATCAATTTATGGCATTTAAAATTTCTCCTTTTGTTATAAAGACAAAGGGAGTCTTTTGTCTTTTGAAGGGGTCTGCATTTGTATTGAATGCATTTCTTCTTCCCCAGGTGGAACTCAATCAAAATAGTGGGGAGATGCAGAAGGGGCAGGTCACAGAATCCCTAAACTTCATTTTTTTCCCAGTGGTTTCCTACTACCAACTCTCAAATTGAAATGTGAAGAAAATATTTCCCTATCACTACATATTTTCATTAGCTACCAGCATGGAGCACAATTGGCTAATCCGACCTGTAATTCCTCTTCCTGCTTCCTGACCTCCTTAGTTGGAGTTGCTGAATGCCTGTGCAGTTACTAGTTCTGCTGTAACAAAGTCGCACAGACTGCATGACTTAAACAAGAAGTTTCTTGTCTCACAGTTCTGGAGGCAAATGATCCAAGGTCAAGGTGTCCTTCTGAGGGCTGGTGTGGAAAGGATGTATTCCAGGCCTCTCTAAAAATCCTGTCTCCCAGTAAGGTCATTCTGAGGTATTAGTGGTTAGCACTTTCAGTACAGCGGGACAGCAAAAGGGATGACACAATTCAACCTATAGCACAGTTTAAAAAAAAATCACACTTTGTTTTTTGAATGGAATTTAGTAAGTACTTGGTTCACTTCTAAAACTCTGCAATTAAAGGATACTCGAGGAAGTAGTTTCTCTCTTTTTGTTAATATACTTGCTTTTAAAATTGGAATCTAATGAAGAATATCTTTAACATGATCTACTGATACTTTATCTTGATTAAGTAAAGATATATTATCTTAAAGAAATATATCCCTTTGTCTTTATTTTAGGTTGGCGCTGTAAACGGTATGGTCACCGAACGGGCGACAAAGAATGCCCTTTCTTTATCAAAGGCAACCAAAAGTTAGAACAGTTCAGAGTAGTAAGTAAAACCCCAGAGTGTCAATTTACATTTACTGGATATGATGAATGTCAGTGAATCAGGCAGTCACCAGTGAACTGGAGTTTCACACAAAATACGTTCCCAAAGCCTTTAAGCCAAAGTATCTGGTGTTAACTGCATCTCTATTAAATCAAATTTGTGTGACAGATTAGTTATTAACAACAAAAAGATGCTTGTTAAAATGATATTTACTATGCCTTGGAAACACTGCCTTTTCCAAAGAGACATTTTTATCAATTCAGTGAGTCTTTTTGTACTTATGTAAAAAATCATATTTCATAAATAAAATAGGATTCTAGTTTCTCAGCCTTTGTCTAAAGACTACATATTTTTATATCAGAAACTGGAAGTATGTATAAATGATATACTCTCTTTGGATGACAATAAAGTCAGTCCATCATTTCACTTTTTTTTTTTTTTTTGGCTGAGCCATGTGACGTGTAGAATCTGAGCTTCCCAACAAGGGATCAAACCCATCTCCCCTGCATTGAAAACTCAAGAGTCTTAACCACTGGGCCACCACGGAAGTCCCTTGTCACTTAATCTTAACACAGTCACCTTCCAGGTGTTAGTTCACCGTTCAGTGACTATTTCGGTCAGTTTAACTATGCTGTTGCTAGATATACTTGGGATTATCCGCATGTCAAACTGGGGTATATAAACATTCTACAAGGATTTTAAGATATTTAAAATATTGGATTTTCATTTACTAATTTACAGAAAATATTCTGAATAAATCACTCCTACCCAGAATGTCAGCTTTTACAGTACCTTTAACAGATAATTTGATGATAAATCTCAAAAACTTAAATATATTCATATTTTTAAAATTTCAAAGTCTCAGTTGATCTAAGGATAAAACAGAACATCAGTATACACAAGTAATTATAAGAATAACTTTTGGAATTATTTATATGATTAAAAAATAGAAATTGAAGAAAAAATAGGAAACAACTGTGGTGTCCAGTATGCAACATAATTCACTGCAACACAAAAATCATATAGCTGTTAAGAATTACATTTGAAGAACTTCCCTGGTAATCCAGGGATTAAGCCACAGTATCT
>SJYT01074768.1:26131-43397 GCA_006410635.1 Cephalophus harveyi | reverse complement strand
TTAAGCCACAGTATCTGGTGTTAACTACAGTGATTAAGAATCCGCCTTACAACACAGGGGATATGGGTTCAATCCCTGGTCGGGGAACCAAGATCCCACCTGCTGCACAGCACTCAAGCCCATACCACGACTACAGAGACCACGCACTCGAGCCTGTGCACCACAGGCAGAGGGAAACCCACACGCTGCAACAACGCCCCCAAGTGCCGCAACTAAGATCCAGCGCAGCCAGATAAATGAACTTTATTTTTTAAGAAAAGAATTATGTTTTAAAAGAATATGTGATGTCATAGGAGGCTACTCATGAAAACATAAGGGAAAAAGAATAGAGTTGTATTGATACACATAACATGATTCTATTTTTTGGAAATATGAATAATGACTAGAAGCAGCACACTAAAATATTAACAGTGGATATCCCTAGGTGGTAAGATATCAGATATTTTTACTTTGTTTTCTTTGATATGTAAAAAATTTTATAATATTTTTAAAGGTAGTTCACATGCCATGAAATTTTATGTGTATTCATATTTTTAAATAATTTAAGTAGTTTTAAATTATACAAATATAAGAATAAATTCATCTTATTTTAACAGAATGGAAACATTTCAGAAAGGTTTTTCACAATTGATTTTTCAAGTCCAATCTTGCCTCTCTCCTCAGAGGGAATTTGTAGTAAGTAGTTTGATGAGTATACTTCTAGATTTCTCTTTGGTCATAGACAGTATGTTTTTGTGCACCTATAAATGAATCATGTATCATTTCCAACTCACTTGTTTGCTTAATAGTATCACTTGATCATCTTTCCATATAGAACAAATAGAATTAATCTCAACATTTCTAACCTTGAGTAGTACTTAATAATGATTTTGCCATGGTTTATCTCCTTATGAAGGCTATGTAAATTATATCCTGTATTTGTATAACTGGGAAATCTTTTTATAGCCTCTAGGAGTTTGAAATGATGGCAACCCTTAAGAAGGATTAGAACATGGTGAATATAAAATTACCACCAAACAGGAGGAAAAAACTGTTTCCCTGAAAGAGGGATTTAATTTTAACAGTCTATGAAGCCAAACCTAACCTTAACCTTCTCTAACCTTCAAGGCACATGAAGATCCTATGTATGACATCATTCGTGAGAATAAAAGACATGAAAAGGATATAAGGTGAGATTGTCCTAATGATAACAATATCCTCTTAAACTACGAAATTAAAGCTAGAAACTTTATAAATTAAAAATTTTTAAATCCCGGTATTAGAGGAGTAGTTTAGTAAACTGTGAAATATTTGGAAGACTGGGGTAGTCACTGAAAAAAGCCAATGTGTAGGGAATGATCAGGCCAGTCTGTTCTCCTTGGGTTAACTGAAAGCATTGTGCTTGACCCAGCCTTGACTTGCTCGTGTCACTGATAGTTGGTATTGGCAACTACCATTTATCTTCTCTAGGGTCTTTAAAGATCTGAGCTTTTTTTTTTTAATTCCTAGACAGGGTGAAAAAACACATTTTTTAATGTATTAAAAAAACTTTTTTTTTTTTAATATTGTTTTGTTTTCAAATTGGTGGTATTGAATCATAATCATTTGAATTTTTTTAAGTGAAGTATAGTTGATTTGTGGTATCGTGTTAGTACAGCACAGCAATTTAGAAATATATCAATATATAAATATATACACACACATATATTCTTCAGATTCTCTTCCCTTACAGATTATTACAGAATACTGAATATAATTCCTTGTGCTGAATTATAATTGTTGAGGAGGTAGATTACCTAGCATGGACTTGAGCAGTGGGAGAATGATTTAGGAAAGTATGCATCTGTTAGAAATTATAAAAGTAAGGACTATGGAAACATGCCAGAATACTTAGGACAATGTAAAGAATACAAAATGGCTTGTACACTACTTACAGTCATGTAAAACAGGCATGGATGTAGACAAGAATGGGGAAAAGATATAAAAATAAATGCTATCTTTAATGAGGTGATTAATTTGTGATTTTTTCACCCTCATTACTGTTCTTATATTTTTATCTAAAATTTTTTTTCAAGTTAAGTTGAATATGATTCTTTGATCAATCTTATGTGTTTAGGATACAGCAGTTAAAACAGTTACTGGAGGATTCAACGTCAGATGACGATGGGAGCAGCTCCAGTTCTTCAGAAGATAAAGAGAAACACAAGAAAAAGAAGAAGAAAGAAAAGCATAAGAAGAAGAAGAAAGAAAAGAAAAAGAAGAAAAAACGAAAGCATAAGTCTTCCAAGTCAAATGAGAGTTCGGACTCAGAATGACGGAGCCTGGCTTGTTCAACATTCTCTTCTCAAAAACCAAACACTGTGGCCAAAGATGAGAGGACCCGTGGAGGCAGGCGGAGTGGGAGAGGAACAGGAGAGACGCCCAGAGGGAGGGGGTGTGGAGTCCCAGGTGAGGGTTCTCCCCTGCCTTCCAGGGAGGATGTGAGTTGTGTGTTGCCAGGTGCTAGCTCTGGACATGCCTGACTTCAGGCTGGAGAGCTTTTCCCCTTGTGCTCCTCCCTGCTGATCCCTGTGGGTCCCAACTCCTTAGAAATGCCTCGGGCGGGGCGGCCAGATGAAGGGAGTCTCTGAGGAACTCCTCCGGGTGCTGCCGTAGGTTCCACCTCCAGGGTGGAGCTACTTGTGTAGAGCTCAGGCTTGATTTCCCTCTGCTGCTGAGGATAATAAAAGCTCACTATTTATTTTTTAAATGCGTTTACTTTATTTCTTAACGCATGCACATGCTCCAAATTTAAAAGATACCTAAGGTGGCTTAGAGGTTAAAGCATCTGCCTCCAACGTGGGAGACCCAGGTTCAATCCCTGGGTCGGGAAGATCCCCTGGAGAAGGAAATGGCAATCCACTCCAGTATTCCTGCCTGGAGAATCCCACGGACAGAGAAGCCTAGTAGGTTACAGTCCACGGGGTCGCAAAGAGTCGGACACGACTGAGTGACTTCACCTTCACCTCAAGGTTTAATTATGAAACTTCTATTTCCTTCCTCCCCCAGCTTCCCAGTTCCCTTTCCCAGTGGCTACCAGTTTTACCAGTTTATTGTGACGTCTTCCAGGAATACTGCCTACATCACAAGCAAGCATAGGGCTTTATTTTTAAGTATAAATACTATACACATTCATCTCCATGTTATGTTTTAACTTAAGGGTATAATGTTGATTTTAATAGCAAATATATCCTGCATTGCAGCATCATAGGTACACTGTCTTCAGATGACACATACACAAGCTCTAAATGGCCACACAATTCCTTGGTTTGAAGGTACTACAATCATGTAACCATTCCTCTATCGCAATTCAGTTGTTTCCTGTTTGTCATCCTTCAATTATCGTGATTTATAATATATATCTGCTCACTCACATGACCAGAATATATTTCTCAGATATATTTGCTCATTGTCCAGTTTCTGGACACAGCTCCCCAAACCCTTGGGATATCATGTGTGATAAGAGCAATGGGAACAGCTTCTGTTGTGTTTGGTCTCTTGTCCTCCATTCATGACAGAGCCAGAAAAGTGAAATGAGTGTCTTGTTGATTCATAACTAACTCCTTTCCACAACATCTGGTTTATGTTCATGAGATGACTTCTGGAAGGCACCTAAGGATGTGGGGCGAGGCTGGTTGCCAGGAAAACCAAACTGAACAGAACTGGAACTTGCAGTCCCACATCCTCATGTGGGGAAAGATTAGAGGGACTGGAGGTTGAGTCAGTCACCAATGGCCAGTGATTTAGTCAGTCATGCCTACGTGATGGAGCCTCCACAGAAGCCCAAGGAGGGACTCAGAGAACATCTGGGTTGGCGAACACACAGATGTGCCGGGAGAATGCCACGCACGCAGGAGGTATGGAGGCTCTGTACCGCTTCCCATCCCATCTATTTTGCCCTGTGCATCTCTTCCATCAGGCCATTCCTGACTTACAGCCTTTTATAATAAATCAAAAATGTAGCAAATTAATTGAATCCAAAGCAGCGAGGTGAAGGCAGAAGCACAGGCAAAAACCTGACTTTTGAGTAGAACCTGAAGTGGAGGAGGCGTGTGCCATAGTCCTACACAACTGAGCTCTTGCTGTGTGAAATCATGCATTTCCAGGCAGACAGTGTCAGAAATGAGGTGAACTGTAAGACACTGCTGGAGTTAGGATCTGCAGACCGAGCTTACTGTACCCTTGCTACCCAATCCTTCATTACTGCCACCAGTGCATTCCTACCTCCTGGATTCCTATCTCCAACTACCTCTGTAGTTCAGTTGTGTTCTAATGGGCTTGAAATGCTACTGGAGACAGGGACCACAGGGCAAAATGGGTTATTTGAAGTTAAAACTAAGTTATACATTAAATAGTGTACATTAAATGCCAGTCTCCATACAACTGTGCTGTGCTCAGCCACTCAGCTGTCCGACTCTGCGACTCCATGGGCTGTAGCCGGCCAGGCCCCTCTGTCCATGCGGATTCTCCAGGCAAGAATACTACTTAATATTGAGTATAGCAATAATCAATACCATTCAGAAATGTAGAGTATGACCAGGAGAGTGTTAGCTACTGTATTTGTCTTGTTGTCAAAGTGCACTGATGACACATGAGGATCACCTTATGCAACCATGGGTTGGGGATATAGGCCAGAACTCTTCCTGATGTTACTTAAGCAGGAATCTGTATGCAGGTCAGGAAGCAACAGTTACAACTGGACATGAAACAACAGACTGGTTCCAAATACAAAAAGGAGTACGTCAAGGTTGTATATTGTCACCCTGCTTATTTAACTTCTATGCAGAGTACATCATGAGAAATGCTGGACTGGAAGAAACACAGGCTGGAATCAAGATTGCCGGGAGAAATATCAATAACCTCAGATATGCAGATGACACCACCTTTATGGCAGAAAGTGAAGAGGAGTTAAAAAACCTCTTGATGAAAGTGAAAGAGGAGAGCGAAAAAGTTGGCTTAAAGCTCAACATTCAGAAAACAAAGATCATGGCATCCGGTCCCATCACTTCATGGGAAATAGATGGGGAAACAGTGGAAACAGTGTCAGACTTTATTTTTGGGGGGCTCCAAAATCACTGCAGATGGTGACTGTAGCCATGAAATCAGAAGACGCTTACTCCTTGGAAGAAAAGTTGTGACTAAGCTAGATAGCATTTTCAAAAGCAGAGACATTAGTTTGTTGACTAAGGTCCATCTAGTCAAGGCTATGGCTTTTCCTGTGGTCATGTATGGATGTGAGAGTTGGACTGTGAAGAAGGCTGAGTACTGAAGAATTGATGCTTTTCAACTGTGGTGTTGGAGATGACTCTTGAGAGTCCCTTGGACTGCAAGGAGATCCAACCAGTCCATTCTGAAGGAGATCAACCCTGGGATTTTTTTGGAAGGAGTGATGCTAAAGCTGAAACTCCAGTACTTTGGCCACCTCATGCGAAGAGTTGACTCATTGGAAAAGACTCTGATGCTGGGAGGGATTGGGGGCAGGAGGAGAAGAGGACGACCGAGGATGAGATGGCTGGATGGCATCACTGACTCGATGGACATGAGTCTGAGTGAACTCCGGGAGATGGTGATGAACAGGGAGGCCTGGCGTGCTGCAATTCGTGGAGTCGCAAAGAGTCAGACACGACTGAGCGACTGAACTGACTGAAGCAGAAGTTAATCAGGCCATCACAGACCTTCTAATAAAAGACCAGCTTTGTAAACACTACCTTTTACTTGTCTCATTGCCCTCACTGCTATCACTTTTTACATGCTCATTGTACCAGCTAGCAGTTCTGGGTTAATATAAGGGAGTTCAGTCCAGTTGCTCAGTTGTGTCTAACTCTTTGCAACCCCATGAACCGCAGCACGCCAGGCCTCCCTGTCCATCACCAACTCCTGGAGTCCACCCAAACTCATGTCCAATGAGTTGGTGATGCCATCCAACCATCTCATCCTTTGTCATCCCCTTGTCTTCCCCGCCTCAATCTTTCCCAGCATGAGGGTCTTTTCAAATGAGTCAGCTCTTCACATTAGGTGGCCAAAGTATTAGAGTTTCAGCTACATCAGTCCTTCCAAAGAACACCCAGGACTGATCTCCTTTAGGATGGACTGGTTGGATCTCCTTGCAATCCAAGGGACTCTCAAGAGTCTTCTCCAACACCACAGTTCAAAAGCATCAATTCTTCTGCACTCAGCTTTCTTTACAGTCCAACTCTCACATCCATACATGACTACTGGAAAAACCATAGCCTTGACTAGATGGACCTTTGTTGGCAAAGTAATGTTTCTGCTTTTTAATATGCTGTCTACGTTGGTCATAACTTTCCTTCCAAGGAGTAAGTGTCTTAATTTCATGGCTAGAGTCACCATCTGCAGTGATTTTGGAGCCCCAAAAATAGTCAGCCACTGTTTCCAGTGTTTCCCCACCTATTTGCCTTGAAATGATGGGAACGGATGACATGATCTTAGTTTTCTGAATGTTGAGCTTTAAGCCAACATTTTCACTCTGCCCTTTCACTTTATCAAGAGGCTCTTTGGTTCTTCACTTTCTGCCATAAGGGTGGTGTCATCTGCATATCTGAGGTTATTAAAGTTACAAGCACAGCAAAGATATGTTCAAACAGCTCACAGGGAACATTGGCCAGTCCATCCATGTATCCCTGCAGTGACCACAAACATTCCTGGCGGCACTCCCACTGCCTGCCATACCTGGAACACCATGAATTCTGCCGTGCCACCTTCCTTCAAAGAAACCCAGGCACTCTTCAGCCACACAAACCTTTTGAGTACCTAGTCATATTTAACCTACACCATTTATTGGCAGATGGAATCCACTGCTTGACCATCTAGCCCCTAGGGTCTGAGTATAAAGAAGTCTTACATGCCTGAAGCTTCCTTTGTTTCAGGAGACACTAGATGCAAGTAAAGAATGCATGACCACCTACCCTCCACACGTCTATCAGTGTCCTATCGGACCCCATAGGCCTGGCCTACATTGTATAGACAGTGAGTCAGCATCCTCTCTATTCCCAGGACAGAACCTCTTTATGGAATGCTTAAGTCTTTTTATTCTGTCCTCAGCCCCACCATCCTTTTCTCTTTATTCCAAGGTCCCTGGTGAGGACAAGACAAAACTATTCATGGGTGACCCAGTTCTACTAGTGTTGTCATGAGTAATGTGGCCATTTTGAGAGGAGAAGAAAATGCTTAAGAATCACGCTTTTGCAATCCAACTTATTTGCTATTTTACAACTTTTAATTCACAACTTTACAATGTCATATTTTCTTGTTTGCTGGTATAACTATAATAGTAGTTCAAGAAAGAGATCTCATGTTCTAATCCATCATGATAATGCCATATTTCACTTTTTCTTGTAGCTGGAACTCAGCAATTTGTTTCCTAAGAAGTAACAATGGAATAATACAGTTCTTTAAGTCAGGTAACTGATGTGCTATACAGAATCATTACCAATATCCTTAGTTTCCATTTTTAGGGGAAAGCCAAGGGTGTTAACATTTTGCCTAAGCTTAGTTACCATTCTTCCCTTTATGACCTCTGCAGGGCAGAAATGACCTTTAAAAGGTCATCAATCCACTGGACCAAGACTAGGGGTTTAGGTGAGGAAGGGTTACCCGGTGCCAAGACTCATTGTGAAGAGAAGCCTGTCAAGCTGCTGTCCCCTGAAGGGAGATGCTAAGCTTCCATTTACCTAGCTCTAAACTTACAGAATTCCATATAATCCACAATATACTATTGGTAACAGCAGCAGGAATTAAACGTGAAAACTAGGATAAAAACAACATTCCACAGGGCTCAAGGATGTATTGTACAACATGAGGATGCCAATATTTTGTAATAACTAACTGGAAAGTAATCTTTAAAACTGTATAAAAATAAATTACAAATCAAATAATCATAACATTCCACACAATTGAAAAACTTTGGCTCCAAACTTCTTGTAAGCTAGGATCTTACAAGGTATGTCTGTTACCCAGTTAGAACACTGCTATGTTGATGCTTGGGTCTGCAAGTATTAGCTTTGGAGGATAGACCCAAGCATCAAGTAGGAAAACCCAAATAAAGTCCAAAAAGCAAATCATAAGACAAACTAGACACAGGATAAATACCAACCTCTAGAGCTGATGGGTATTTCCTAAATTCTATGGCATCTGCCTCAAATCTCTGGTACTTTGTAAGGGACCTTGGTTTTAGCTCTCTCACAGTTACCTGAGGGAAGAAGTGATTCATACATTAAATAATCCAAGAGGCTTCAAAACCAAAAGAAAAAAAACCATTCAAAAACACATCTTTCAAGAAAGTAACCTATTTTTCAAGATAAAATTCGATGCCGTTCTGTTGTTCGTGGTGGTAGAAATGATCACTTGGCAAAAACAGTCCAGAAGAGAGCCTTCATAAGGAAAATTAAAATCTTGACTGTGTAACCTGGGGTAAACTGAGGTTCCCATTAACTTTTTCACAGGAGGACTCAGTGAGACCTTCTTTCAGATATGGCCAAAGGAGAAAGTGCTGAAAACTACTAAACTATAGTACTGGGTCACCGTGAGGAGTAAATTTATAACCAGTGCTATTTCCCAAGACAGAAAAAAGATTCATACACAATCTGATGGCAATGACAAGACATGGGAATACAAAAGCAAGTAAGACTGGGAAGACCAATGGTACCATAGTCGGTATTTTAATTTAATTATTAATTTCAGTGTTACACATCATGAACAAGAGTTCACATTGTGGAGTTTATAAGATGCTATCAGACGCACATGAGGGCTCCCTAAGCACAGTGGCCCAGGTCATTTCCTGCCACTTTATAGGCAAGGACTAACATCAAAGCCAGAAAACCCTGCACATATTGTAAAGGAACCCTGTTTTTAAAAAAATTTCCTCCAAATTACTGAGCATGAATCAAGTCAAGGTAATAGCCAAGGGTTTAAAACCTAACAATATACCCTGATTTTTAAGTGGAACTGGTAGGCTTAAATATTTCTTCAATCTAAAGTTTGGGATTAAGCCTGGAATTTATTTAAACTTCCCTGGGGCCCTTATGCACCCCATTCTTCACTTACCTGCTTTGCTTCATTCTTTAGATGTAATGATCTCCCAAAGCGGTCCTTAGGGTCCTCCCCTTGCCCCTACTCCTGTCACCTGTGCCCCTGCCAGTCCTAGGATGGTTCAAACTCAAGCTTCAACCAGGTGTGGGTGGGCTGCTAGTCCAGTCCCTCAATCTCCCCATTTTACACTCCTTCCACCCACAACACACACAGCAAAGCAAAACAACTTCTCTTCCTAAGATAACTTTTCCATGGATTACCATTTTTCCCGCTACGTACTCATGTTCAAACGCCAACCTTTTAAAATTCAACTGTTAGTCCTCTCACCTGTCTTCCTTATGCACCCCATTCTTCACTTACCTGCTTTGCTTCATTCTTTAGATGTAATGATCTCCCAAAGCGGTCCTTAGGGTCCTCCCCTTGCCCCTACTCCTGTCACCTGTGCCCCTGCCAGTCCTAGGATGGTTCAAACTCAAGCTTCAACCAGGTGTGGGTGGGCTGCTAGTCCAGTCCCTCAATCTCCCCATTTTACACTCCTTCCACCCACAACACACACAGCAAAGCAAAACAACTTCTCTTCCTAAGATAACTTTTCCATGGATTACCATTTTTCCCGCTACGTACTCATGTTCAAACGCCAACCTTTTAAAATTCAACTGTTAGTCCTCTCACCTGTCTCTAATTACTCTCGTGTGAGTTAGGACCCTCACCGCTTTGATTTTTTGAATTACAATACTTTTTATTGAATAAAACTGACTTTATACAAGGCTTTCATCCATATAGGTGCTCTCCACTCTAATTCCTACTATAAAATACTACTGGTTGAAGACAAAGATTTGTCTCATTCCTCTACTCAATCTGAATTAGCCACTTATTGCCTACAGGATAAAAATTTGTAAGTGAAGAGAAACACTCGTACTTTACCACATTCCCAGCCCCTTTCCCAATTCCTCACAATTCTCCATTCTGGCAAGAAAGTCTCAAGCAGAATCCTGCCCTGACTGCCTGTGTGAGCTCATCCTGCTGTCTCCATTTCCACTCCAAACTTTGTCCTCTTTTGTCTCCAAACCACAGAACCTAAGTTGGTGTGAAATCCTCTGTCTCCACATGGACTGCCTGTTCTCAGCCATCCATCTAGACCATGTCCTCCTGACTGTCTCAGCCCACCACCACCCAGCTCTCTATCTTCTTCTACCAGAGCACTTTGTTTCACATTACACTGAAATTTCCTCGAGTGCAGGAACTCTAACTTGGGATTCTCTTTCAACATGAATATGGGCACCTATACCTGAAGCGAAAACATATTTTCAAAACAGAGAAATACTGATTTATGGCTGCCTCTGTATCCTGGACCCAGTAGGGAACCAGCACAAACAACCAAACACTATGAGTCCATTAGTCACTTACATTCCGGTGGTCTGTAAGAGGCCCTCCTGGACTGCAGCCCCTCTGGCTTGGCCATGGTGGGTGTGCTTTGGAGCCTGACACCAGTGCTTTCACAGCCATCCTGTCGTTTCCACCGATAAACTGCAGGGACACACTCACACTCACCATAAGCTTGTAATAACTTGCACTTATTTCTGGTGGGCCACACCATAAAGTGGGGAGGGAGAGAGCTCTCAGGCGGCATCCTGATTATCCTTCCAGCCTCATGATAAGACCTTCCTTTGGAAGATGTCAGAGGACTCTGTGGACTCACTTCTTCAAGGAGGCATGCTACCTCATCCATGTCACCCTCCTCTTCCAACTCAGACTCTTCTGAATCCTCAGGAAGCACAATGGTCAAGATGGCACTTTTCTTCAACAGATAGGCTGTCTTAACATTTGAGAAGCTGCTCAGCTCTTTCAGCTTCCTGCCTTTCACTGTCTTTTTAATCTTCGCACACATTTTCAAGTTCTCATCATACACCTCCCCAGTCTCATCATTCATGATCATTTCCTCTTTATCTGCACTTAATTTCCTATTGGTGTCTGGTTGTTTCCAAGATCCCTTGGTTTTGCTGTCTGATGCTGTCTCTTCACCCCTAGAGGGCATTTGCTGGGGGGATTTCTCTACCTGAGCTTCAGAGCAACCCATGTCGCACTGGATGCCCTCATCCACTTTGTTGACCTGGGCCAACCAGGCAGGGGCGGGAACTTGCCCGTCGCAGCCATTGTTCTCCACTTCATTAACTTCATCCCGGTTCTGGCTCCCTACTGACATCTGATCTGCTCCCTTCCTACGACTTCCTGGTGAAGACGCAGGGGAATTCCCAAACTGTACCTCAGTCCACCAAGCCAAGTCGCACTGGATGCCCTCATCTTCTTTGCTGACCTGAGCCAAGCCGGGAGGGGACGGGACAGGCATCTCAGGGCAGCTGTTGCTCTCTACCTCTTCACCCACATTCTCAGGGGGGCCATGGCTCCCGCTACTGTTCTCTGGCATACTTTCCCCTGCAATAAAGGGCTTCTGAGAGGATTCTGAATGTAGGCTCAGGTCTTTAACTGCTTCCATGCTGGCGCAGAGTGCCCGTTCCTGATGAAGCTTATTCATATCTCCAGCAGACTGGTACAATTTTGAGTTCCGGGTATTCTGGATCTCATCTCTGCCATTCAGAGGTGGTGGGTTTTGGGAAAGAGCTGCATATCTCTTCTTTTCTTCATCCAAGTTCATGCAGTCTCTACCCTCACAAGAGTTATAAAGCATTCCTCTACTTTCACAGAAACTTTGTGAAATCCCATTTTGCGGCATCTCCTTCTGTGGCATATCTTTAGCATAAATCACGTCATACGATGGCATCATTTCATTTGATGTACTCGCAGGAATACTGGTCACCTTTCCTACCTCAGGGCTGTCGCCTTCTGAGTGCACGTCTTGTTTTTCATTCAAGTTTTCAGCCTGTTGAGGTTCATGTGGCATATCTTTAGCATAAATCACGTCATACGATGGCATCATTTCATTTGATGTACTCGCAGGAATACTGGTCACCTTTCCTACCTCAGGGCTGTCGCCTTCTGAGTGCACGTCTTGTTTTTCATTCAAGTTTTCAGCCTGTTGAGGTTCAGCTTCTGTTTGCGTGTCCTTTGTTTTCATTTTTTCCCAATAGCCACCATACTGTCGGAACTGTGCCGTGTTATAAAACATAGGGACTATGGATCTTCGGTTAACAGTAGTAGGCAATGGGGATTGAGGGACGAGGAAGGCAGGATACTCACTGAGCACCACTGGAAAATACAGACTTCCATTTGTGAAAGCTAGAAAGAGAAGGGGATAGTTAGCCATTCTGTCTCCTGCCACCAGTCACAACATTCAGCCAGTACACACTGCACAGCCACAGCTGCTCACACCCACCACGGGCCTCCCACTTAGTCTTCTGTTACCTCTGTTACCAAAGCAAAGGTCATAAAATCCTCCCCCAGTTTTTACATGAGTAACTCCTAACGACTTTCGTAACCCATCTCCCACACTTCTCATAAGTCTGTAATCCATTTTGCTTCCAGAATAATCTGTTGATCCTCACTCCAGTTACAGTATTTGAATGGCTCATCATGGCCTATCAGATATGAGGGATAGTGACCACATTCCCTAGGATGGCATAAAACACTTCATTATCTAGTTTCTCACTGTATCATCTCATTGAGTCCTTCAAGATACAGAGGCTCTAGCCATAGGTGCATTCCTTCACCAAGACAGCTTTGAAAACTTCTCTTTTCCTTTCCTGAAACACCCTCCTTCCCCTAAATCATTTTAAAACATTTTCAGCAACTGCTGGGACTTGAGGCATTTTGCCAAGAGAAATCAGTTGGACAGAGAAAGGCAGATACTATACGATCACTTTTATGTAAAAATCTAGAAAGAAAATGGTATTAGATACAGTGGCATAGTGGTTGCCATGTGGTTGCTGAATGATGGGGAAATGGAGAGATGCTGGCCAATGGCAAAAAGAATCCTCTAATCCAGCTTATTGTACAAAAGACAAAATGGAGAAGGGAAGCATTTACTCAAAATCAGCCTATTTACAAGCACATAAATCAGCTATTTTAATTCTACAGCACTGCATACTGCATGTTCAATTAATATTTAAACGATGATAGACTACATGATTATGGATATTCTGTAGGCTTGGAAGCCACTCAATCCTACCCAAGTGAAAAAGATGAACAAGAATCAAGAATTCTCAGGTCACTCAAAGCAATGTTTGCTTACTGGGAAAAGTGCTACCACCAATACTGGAAAGCCATGTGAATACAATCACAACTTACAGGAGCACAGACCCAGGAGATCAAAACTCGATGGGAACTCACAGTGGGGTAGGAAAACCTGAACTGCTATTGACAGGCTGCAAGATTAGGATGGAGATGTCTGAGTTCAAATCCTCAGAGAAAACTCATCTATAAGGGAACCATCCCACACACTTTTTTAAGTTTTCCATGCAGTAGCTCAAACAGTTTCTCACAGTAAATTTAAGAGAAAAACCTCCTGAGCTTCCCGCAGGGAAAGAGGAAAAGGAATCACACATACCAAAAGCACTGTTCTTAACGAGGTTCATCCTCAGAAGGCACTAAACAGAGCTTAACTGATGGGCAGGGATGGAAATACTTTTCTCCAGTCCACTCTAGCCACCCTTCCCAACTCAACGGGAGGGGGAGGGGGAAGCACGTGCAGTTTGTGGTCCAAAGGCAAAATCACACTAAAAGACTAAGAGCTAATCATAGTCCTTTCACAAACAAAACTGTGATCCCTTCTCTACCTCTACAAGGTAACACTCCATTACTAAGGGCCTATTCAGATCAGTTCCTTTTATCCAGTACAAAATGGCTGACCAAAAAAATTACAAGGCATAATAAAAAGCAAAAGCTGTCTACAAAAAAAAATCCAAAAAACAAAATTCAGTTTAAATACAAAAACAGGGATTAAATGCAAACAGAAGGAGACAGACATACCATGCTAATTAGCTAATGCTAATAATCAAACACTGGAGTGGGTTGCCATTTCCTTCTCCATAATAATCAAAAGAAAGTGGGAGAAGCTGTATTTATTTCAGACAGATTTCAGAGAAAGGAAAGTAATCAGGGACATAAAGTGGGGCATCACAAGAAAAAGTCACTTCTTCACTGAGACATAACAATCCCTAATGTGTATGCCCTTAACAGCAGGTGAAACTACATGAAGCAAAAGTCATAGAACTGCAAGAAAAAATAGATGAATCCGTTGTCGGAAACTTTAACACACCTACAGCAGTCAATATTAAAAAGTCAATAAGAACCACTGAACTCCACAGCACCAACGAATTGTACATAACTAACCTCTACAGACCCCCTCAACCAACAGAATATTTTTCTCACATTCACATAGAACATTCACAAAGATAGACCATGTTGTGGGACATAAAACACACTTACAAATTAAAAGGTATACTAATTATAAAATGTCTGCTTAGACCATAACTGAATGAATGAATGTAGAAAACAAAAAATAAATTCCTAATATCAGAAATGAAAGAGGGTACGTTACTACAGATCCCACGGGCATAAAAATATAAATGATTACTATGAACCCTATTTCCACAATATTTATTACATAGATAAAAAAGGACAAATTCCTTAAGAGACAATTTCCCAAAACTCAAGGAGAAACTGCTCCATCTATTATGTCCAAGATGTCTACCTTCCAAATATTTTCAAATCTTGCTTGTCACCTTCCTCCAGCATACTCTTCTAATGTCCCCATTATAGCATTTAGAATCTTTAGACTCTGTAGAAAAATTACAAGGACTAGAAGCTCTAAGGTACCTCATCCAACAAGACTGGTCTCACAACATGAGACCTTGGATGGATTACGCTGTGAGCCTGGGTCAGTCACTGACTGGGAGCCTCAGTTCCCTCATGTGGGAAACAAGGACAGCAACAACTTGGTCAAATGAATAGAGAATCCATTTCTAGTATTTGGGCTTTCCTGGTGGCTCAGATGGTAAAGAATCGCCTGCAGTGCGGGAGACCTAGGTTCTAACTCTGCGTTGGGAAGATCCTCTGGAGGAGGGCATGGCAACCCATTCCAATATTCTTGCTTGGAGAATTCCCATGGACAGAGAAGCCTGGTGGGCTACAGTCCATGGAGTCACAAAGAGCTGGACACGACTTACTGACTAACCACAGCACACTGCACACAACTGATACATGGCTAAAATTTGAATATTTTCTATTCACCTGAACCACAAACACTGCCCAATCTGTCTAGTGTGAGCACAGGGTGAGAAAAAGGAAATCATGGACAAAGGAGTTAGAAAACCTTCAGGCTGTGATTTACAGGGAGGGTCCCTAATCCCACTGAACCTCCTTGGAGATTCAGATTCCTCACCTGCCCCAGAAATGGAGAGTGGATTATAGGCAGGATTCTGGTACCAGGGACCCAGGTGAGGCTGCTGGGCCATGGGATGCACATAGAAGAAAGGTCTGGAGTTACTGCCCTCAAAATTTTCGTTGTTTCCTGAAGAGTTCATTTTCCACTGAAAAACAGGTGTTTATAGTTAAAGGACAGCTGTGCCTCACCCTGTAAAGTGCTGTA
Organism: Cephalophus harveyi; assembly: GCA_006410635.1. Lineage (NCBI taxonomy): Eukaryota > Metazoa > Chordata > Mammalia > Artiodactyla > Bovidae > Cephalophus > Cephalophus harveyi. The sequence goes on along the minus strand of SJYT01074768.1, from coordinate 27,787 downwards.
AAGGTAGAAAACCATCCTTGTCCCCCATCATGACGGGGATCCTGGGTGGCAGGTCCCTTACCTTGTCTTCCCACTTGCCTGGGATGCAGACATGGGGTACTGCCCTGCATGCATTAGGACCAGCGGAGCAGCGCCCAGAGGCCCAGGCCCACCTCATACTGAGTGAGTCTGGCTCCCCAGGCAGCAGCACCTTGGGGAGATGAGGCCTTGGAGGCGTGGGGGGACTCAGTGCCCAGCGCCAAATGCCAGGGCACCCAGCAGCTGCACTGGAAAAGGGGGCTTAGGCCTAGAGGCAGCACCCTTGTCTGCAGCCTCTCCACCATGCTTCCTAGCCTCTGCCCCAGACTGAATCCCTGCCCAGCCCCGGACTCCAGGGCCCGGGCTCCGTCTCCTAACACCCTGCTTCCCGTAGCCCAGTCTGTCCCCCACCCCCCCACCTCAAACCCTGTGCCCTTGTGCCCAGCACAACCCACGTTCCCATTAGAGACACTGACCTGCTCTAGCTCGACCTCTGCAACTGGGAATTTCTGTAGCGGCACACACAGCCCACTCAAGGCCGACCTCACCGTCAAGAGCCCTACAGTGCCGGCGGCAGGGGCTCCTTTTTATGCTTGACTGGGCACCACGTGCCGCTCTTCAGCAGGCCCCGCCCCCTGCGCTTGCGCCCTGCCTGACCTGACCTGACCTCTGGAAGAAGCCGATGCTGAGACTTGATGGAGGAAAGTGGCCATCTCCACCCACTCCCGCGTGAACCCCAGTCCTCCCTTCACATCTTGTGTGCGTGGGCATCCTGGCCTTGGTTTTTCTAGAGGATAGAGCCCTCCTGTCCCCCTCTGTCTCCCCGACTGTCCCCTCTCTGAGTGTGTTGAGTTAGGGCGGGTGACGCCGCCTCTCTGAGCTCCTGGTCTCCTTCCTTCCTTGGGCCCAAAGCCGCTGACACTGAAGGAAGAGGAGCCTACCGAGAAGAAGCAGAGACGAAGGAGGCCACTTGCACAGAGGAGAGACCGGAGAGGAGGAAGGTTCCCACAGGTGGGGTGAGCAAGAGTGCCTCATGCTGCTGAGACCAACATCTCGGGGAAGGGGCTCCGGCTAAGAGGACCCCAGCGGGCGGGGGAAGTGGTGATACAGGGAGGTGGGGCAGTCGTCTCTGGGGTGATGGGTGAGCAGGGAGAAGGGGAAACTGGCACCTACAGTATTCTTTGTACATGAGAGAAAGGAAAGACATAGGATAGTAGTGAGGGAGGCAGGAATAGTACTTCTAGGGCACATCGACAGTTTGGAATGACTGTGTTACTGCATAGAAATTGGGTTTTTCCAGAAATTGCAGAGTTATAAAAAGTTATAATAGAAAACACGTGCAGCTTCAGGTTCTATCTCCTTGGTTACGCCTAACTGAAAGGATGCGTGTGAGCTCTTGTCTTTGAGCTGGACATATTGCCACTTGGAAGAAACTGGGTTGCTGTGACTAAAAGTGGAGTTCAGTTCAGTCGCTCAGTTGTGTCCGACTCTTTGCGACCCCATGAATCACAGCACGCCAGGCCTTCCTGTTCATCACCATCTCCCAGAGTTCACTCAGACTCACGTCCATCGAGTTAGTGATGCCATCCAGCCATCTCATCCTCTGTCGTCCCCTTCTCCTCCTGCCCCCAATCCCTC